>OX637465.1:1274531-1560707 GCA_951799995.1 Trifolium subterraneum | reverse complement strand
GATTATTTTAAACTCAAAATTAATCAATCGCATACTTTAGCTAAACTTTTCATAAACGAATTCACATTTTCCAATTATCTCGCATTACTCTGTCATTCAATATGTTCGGGATAGACGTTTCAATCTAGAATCGCTTCCGAACGCTAACTTTTTTCGAAAAACTTTTAAAATTGAAACTACAACTTATTCACCCCCTATAAGTCTTTGGCCATACGTCTAACAATAACATATATTAACATACATGTATTTCAATTATTTATAGTTCAAACATTAAATGTGATAATACAACACAAAATTCACAACTATTTAATGAAAGTCTTATACTAAAGGAACATAAAATATATTTAATCTTATATTTTAATTTATTTTTTAAATAGTAATGGTTCTCTTTTGACTATTTTTTTAATATTTTTTTTTAATATTTGCTTTATAGTTATAGTGATCCGTCCCAATTTTTTTTGACTAGCTCAGCGACTGTATAATGATTAAATTAATGAATCCATATAATCTATTTAGGGGAAGAGTTGGATGAAGTCCATATGGAACTTCCAAATATTGGAGGGCAATTAGAAGAGAGGACAAATGAACGAGGTAAAGAAGGTGAAAACCTTCACGTGCACGTAAATTGTCATTTTCCCAAAAATATCTTATAGGCTTGCCACTTCCAAGAGCTTGGGGTTCATTGTTAGGTGGGATTATGGATCACTCCTCAATGTTGTGTTTATTTAGGATAATTTTTTTTTTCTAAGGTAATGTTAACTAGTTTTCCGGAGTACCAGTTAATTAAAAAACTAAATAAAGTAAGTTTTGCATTGAAAAGAACAATGTTCATATTTTAAATATCTTGATTGCACAAGTTCTAAAATTATTATTCTACATTTAGTATTCTTAACTAGTGCTCTGATGACACATTTAGCATTTTCTTTTTTTTTAAATAAAAAAAAGAGAAAAGAAAGTGAAATGATAGAAACTAACTTCTTGTTCCATGTTTCTGTTCTGTAGTAGAAACAGTTAAGTTAACTAGCTTCAAATTATTTATGAAAAGAATATTATGATTTGGGAAAGAAAACATGTAGATGGAGGCAATGCATATGTCATGTTTATGTTTATCTTTCTTGTTGTATGAGTCTAGCTATAGATTGATTAAGCATATATGACGATGGTCGACGTGTGGTTTGATTTCCACCCAATGCACTTTTTGTAGAGGGAAGAAAAGTTTTAGCGTGTGTTTGATTTTATTGAAAGAAAGATGGAGGAAAGAAAATTAGGGAAACAAATAAATAAATTTGGAGTCCATTTCTTATAGTTTTTTTAAATTTTTTTTACTTATTTAATAAAAATAATCACTTTTAAACATATTGTACTTGTTTGTTACAGATTTTTAAAATAATCAGAACATAAAAATAATTAGAAAATAACTAAAAATAAGAATCTACTAGGAGTAGTAGCTACCGGGAGTAGGAGCTTCTCAACTAATTGATTATTTATAGAGGGGAGAGAAAAGAAATATTAAAAGAAGAAAGTTACTTTGTAATTAAAAAAATCACTCTTAAATGTTGTATCCAAACAAACTAAAAATTACTTTATATAAAAAAGTGATTTTTCTTTCACTAAACAGACACAAAGTAAATTCTATTTTTTTATAAAATCTCTAAAAACTAATCTCTAAATTGTTGAACATTAAAATCACTATTTTTTTTAATCTGTAACAAACGAACCATTGTTTAAAATTTAAATGACTTATAATAGTAGTAATTTTGTTCAACTTAAATCAATATTTAAAGAGAAATACTTGTATGGTTTTGGTCCCACACATAACAAAACGTACATATTATTTAATTATTTTTTCTTTGTACTTTTTATCAACTATGTAAGTGTGATCAAATTAGAACCAAATATTAACGGTGCATGCAATTATTTCTCATATTTGAATCTCAATATTTAAAGTTGTCTGCATTTAATATCTATTTGTACATACTCAGTATCGTAAATATTAAGATTATTATACATATATTCACTCTGTCCCATATTATAAGAAAAAAAATCACTTATTTTTGTCTCAAATTATAAGGAAAAAAAACCAACTTTTATTATTTTCAAGCTTACTTTTAGTTATTCTCATAAAATTAAATACAATTTGTATTTAATTTTATTCTCTCTCTTCTTTTCTCCATAATCAATAATCAATAAAAAAAATTTCAATCGATGGAGGGAGTATATTATATACCAATACCAATGGTAAAACACAATGAAATTTTTACATAAAAAAAAAAAAAAAATAAATTATTTTAAGAATTGATTACTTGAATCAACAAAAGGGTTTCTGACTTGGGTGACAGATTGAGAATTGATTACTTGAATCAATAAAGCTGTGAATTTAGAGCAGAATAAATAAACAATAACCGTACACAAACATCTCCTCTTGCAAATTGATTTTGCATTGCATTGCGTGGTGTGTTAAACAATTGGTGGTACGTGTGAAGCATCACCTGCAAAACTGCAGAAATTTGAAAGAATCGAGCAAATGAATTGTTGTTACTAATAATTATTATTACTTTCTGCTACAAAATTTAAGTAGCAGGTGACGCAATACTGTGAGCATGATTCATTTTATGCTTTGTTCATTTATCCAATGGATGGAAAGTATGAGGAATTTATTCAAAACAGCTTTGCAATACTTAAAGATGTAAATTAGGGTTTTGTGCCAAACATAAAGTCTTTTATGTGGACAAGTCTTTAATGTTTTTATATCGAATATGAATTTTGTAAAATCCACCGTTTAATTAAAAATTTATATTGTATAAATCATCCATAAATTTTTAAAATTTTTTGAAAATAATTTGATATGTTTTTTAGACTAATCTAATGGTATTCAATAAAAATTCATAAAGCGTTAATCTTAATGGGTCTCAATAACATATCTATGTAATATAAACTTTTAATCCAACAGAAAATTTTGTATTCGTTATAGTAGTATTTGTAAGTTGTGCACAGTAAAAGACTTGATGAAGCCTTTTACCATAGACGTGACCGTAAATCAATTTTCATGATGGTATAATATAGATAAGTGGATAATTTATAGATTTTGAGGTAACAAGGGATACTTATAAATATTTATGGTTATTCTCTTTGTCTTTAATTATAGAAAAGTGCTATACAACACGAATCATTTACCCACGATATTTAACGATGTGTAAATCAACGGCTGTCTACAAATACATGGGGGAGTGAGAATCAAAGTGGTGCTGTGAATGTCTTATCGGATGGCTATAAACAATTCATCCATCTTCATGCTAGTTGGTCGTTGTACCAACAAGTGTTTTTGTTAATTATAATTTATAATACTTTTTATAAATAAAATTTGTTCTTAAATATAAGACTCTTTAAACAATTCATCTATCAAATGTGATTCAAACTCACAACCCCTCTCAACGTTGAAATCTTAAACGAGAAGCGCGCACCATTACACCAATTGATTTTTTATAAAAAAAATATCTTTGCAAAAATACTTTATCAATAGTTTGATTGATAGGATGAAAAAAGTTATTGAGTCTCTGGGCTCTAGTTGCCCTGTATCTAGGCCGGCCCTGACAACACTGTTGAGGCAAAAATCCAAATTCACGTTTTAAAGATAACAAACTTCATTGATCATATTTTGATTAAGTTGTGATCGTATTGTGATCTAACAAATGTTTTTTAGTGATTTAAGAAAGATAGGGTTCAAGCCGAAAGTTTATCTCTTATCATTCAAACCAAAACTGAAAATCAGGATCTTAAGAATGATCCAAGAATGTTCTCCTGTATGGACGCATAATTCAAATAAGAACTTAATAATGAGTTAACGCTTCACAAGACAAGAATGCACTTTATCGTGGATTAAATACAAGATCATAACAATGCAAATGATTTTTGGAATAATTGAAGTGAAGTAAATGTGAAACATTCCCTTTTGGAAAGCTTTAAGGAATAATAAGTGATTATCTTGATGGACTTATTCTTTAAGTGGTATTTTGAGCTCCAGTTGATGTTCTCCAGCAAATCATGGACCAACATGCAACAACAAATTCTGAAGCAAAGGCTAATAAGATACGATCAAGTATAAGTGTGTTTCTTCTCACACAAGCAAAACATAAAGCTATGACAAGACATAATTGTTAGCCTGTATTTTCGACAGACCAAAATAAATAGGGATGTTTGTCCTGACTCTCATCGATGAGACTATTCATCAATCCAAAGTTGAGATGGCAAGAGAGAAGACCTTATTTGATCAGTTTGATCATCATTTCAAAGGTTTCTCTATATGTCGAATTACAATTCGACACAACAATGCCATTGTCGAAGAATATATTATATTTCAGTAAGAGACATGTATTTTTTCCCTTGTACGCTTCGACAAGCTTGTAGACTTAGCATATTTTTCAAGTGTTTTAAAGTTACTTTGACTTCGAAAAAATTCATGCACTTTGGATAGAGACAATAGGATAAGTTCGAATGAAGGACATGTCTACATGCAAAACATGTAATAGGATACGCGTTGAACCTGTCATTGGTGCTTAAGATTTAGTTATTTACTTATGAAAAATCTTGTTTTTGTTAGAAAATTTACAATCAATAATGATATATCATTTGAATTTGATCCTTTCGATTTTTCTGTGAAGGATTTTCATAATGGAGCGCTTTTAATGAGATGTAATAATTTTGGTGACCTTTACCCCCATTCTCACAAAACCAAACACAATAACATTACCACCATCCGCATTTGCCGCGTCATCTACCGTGTTATGGCATAGTCTTTTGGGACATCCAGGAGCTCCTAATTTAAATTCTCTTCATCGAAACAAACTTTTGTTATGTAATAAGTTTCAAAATGATTACTTTTATCACTCTTTTCCACTTGGAAACAAATAAAATTGCCTTTTTATAATTCCTTGTCATTTACTTGTTTTCCTTTCGACATCGTTCATAGCGATCTTTGGACATCTCGGTATTAAGCTCGGGAGGACATCGTTACTATGTGTTATTTCTTGATATTTTACTGATTTTTTATGGGCTTTTTCAATCTCAAACAAATCACAAGTACATTCCATTTTTTTACAATTTAGTGCTCATATTAAAACACAATTTGAGCATGACATAAAATGTTTTCAATGTGACAAATGTAAAGAATATGATAATGCTCTCTTTCAATTTGAGCGTGACATAAAATGTTTTCGAAATGATTACTTTTGTCACAATTTTTCACTTGGGAAACAAATGAAATTTCCTTTTTATAATTCCTTGTCATTTACTTGTATGTCTTTTGACATCGTTCATAGCGATCTTTGGACTTCTCGGTATTAAGCTCCGGAGGACATCGTTACTATGTGTTATTTCTTGATGATTTTACTAATTGTTTATGTACTTTTCCAATCTCAAACAAATCACAAGTACATTCCATTTTTTTTACAATTTAGTGCTCACACATTAAAACACAATTTGAGCATGACATAAAATTTTTTCAATGTGATAATGACAAATAATACGATAATTCTCTCTTTCATAAGTTTTGTGAACTAAATGGAATGGTTTTTATATTTTCTTGTCCTCAGACCTACCCTCAAAATGGAAAAGTCGAATGAAAAGTTCGTACAAACATTAACATGATCCGAACCCTCC
This sequence comes from Trifolium subterraneum, assembly GCA_951799995.1. Lineage (NCBI taxonomy): Eukaryota > Viridiplantae > Streptophyta > Magnoliopsida > Fabales > Fabaceae > Trifolium > Trifolium subterraneum. Next base: position 1,555,052 of record OX637465.1, on the reverse strand, counting down.
TTGCATGTGTTTCTTATTCCACCAGTTTTTCGGGCACCATGCTATCGAAATGGTCACTTACCTACACAACATACTTTCAAATAAGAAATTCATTCTCCAATCACGCACCAAAATTCTCTACCAAAAAGACATGTCTTATCAAACTTCCGAGTCTTTTGATGTCCTTGTTATCGTTTAATTTCGTCCACCACTATGAATAAACTCCAACATCGGTCTACACCATGTCTCTCTCTTGGATATCCGTCTAATCATAGAAGTTATAGGTATTAATTACAAATTGTCAAGTCGCAAAATCATTATCTCTCGGCATGTTATTTTTGAGGAAAATATGTTTCCCTTTTCCACCATGAATGCTCCTACAATGACTAACTATAACTTATTAGATGACGGCATAATCCTAATTCTTACCTCACAACATAGCAGTCACTCAACTGCCATCAACAGTAGCCCAACAAACTCCTCCCTCTCAAATCACGAACCAAACAACCTCTCCCCCTCAACAACCAAGGCACTCACTACTACAAAAAAGGGCTACTATAGCACTTTTTTTAGCTTTAATAGCACTTGGCGCTATTGTAGGTATGTAGCTATTATAGCGCTTTCTAAAGCGCTATTGTAGGATCAATCTTTAACAACGCTTCGTATAGTAAAAGTAGACCTGATTATGCAACATGATTTAATAGCGCTTTTCAGAAAAATGCTATTATATGATTCAATTTCAATAGCACTTGCGTTTAAAAATGCTATCGTTTGCCCAACGTTTAATAGCACTTTATAACAAAAGCGCTATTGTATGCAATTGATTTTTTTAACGCATCTGTTCTTTTGCAAGCTGCAATTTTATTTTATTTTTCAATTGTATTTTTTTACCTAAAGCTTAATTTGAAACTTATAATATAGTAGGAAATAATACAAAAGGCAAAAATTATATTAATAAAGATAAAAAGGCACAAAGTAGGCCAATAAGTACCATAATATTACATGAGTCTCCTATCAATCACAAAACAAATAAGAAGCAAGACAATTGTGTCCAAGACAAAAATAAACTAATTATCCTAACTCGCTAGATGATGTTCATGACACTAATTATAACAAGACAAACTAATTAACCTAAGCAAATCCTCTGCCAATTGCCAAACCAAGCAAGCATCTTTCATGTCTCCAAGAAGTCTCTGAAAATTAAAAAGAAGAGGATGGAAAAGTTTAGCAGCAGTTACATTTCATAATTTTGAGCCAACAGTCCAACTAAATTATCATGAGCAACAACATTCATATATAGTTTTCCTAACATGCTTAACAAAAACAAACTGAAACTCTCACACATCTAACAACTTAAGCACAACGAATCGTAATGATGTAAAATCGGAATAAATCCAAATCAAAGAAGAGTATACTTACTTTATCCAACTTCCGTCGGGGATAACATTTGTGAACATATATTCCGCTCAATCGTCGTTCATTTCATCTAACTTATCCTTAGAGTATGTACCATTGTATTCATCAAAATACTTCAAGTAAAAAAATCACAAAATTTAGTTAGAATTGAATTACATTACATATGCTTATGATTAAAAATTAATAATAACAATAATAATTAAAATCATGTACGTTATCGGAGATCTTCTTTGGATATTGCATGACAATCTCTTTCATATAACTAGAAGTAATCAACTTATTAGCTAACAAATGAGGAAGCTTTCAATGTTAGTTGAGACAGATCAACAACCAAAGCTTCTTGCTCTGCGTGAGTAAATGAGGAAGAAAAGGGAAAACAAAGTTGAGTTAAAATTCAGAAGGGAAAAAAAAAACCACAAGTCAATCTAGCCAAATATTTTCACATTAGAACAAAAGGAAACAAAAATGAAAATTGGAAACATGACAGTGATGGGGGAGCAAACACCAAGAACACCGTATTAGTTAGGCATTTACTTTGCAATTGCATTCGGATCTAGTAACATTAATTGTTCAGATCTAGTTCAACTGAAACTTCAAAGGAAAGGCAAATCCACCATTAACAACAACCACTCTTTATCCCCTCCCTCATATCAATTTTTTCAATTATTAAGTTAGGGAGAAGAGGATTTTTTTTTTTGGCAAAACACTGATGTAGCTAAAGGCTAACACCACCAGAAAAGTTCATCAATAAAAGGGAAATATAAGGAAGACGGGGGGCAAAACCAAACCCTCAAAAGAAAGTAAATTTATACAAGGAAGAGGGACAAGAGGATTGCAAAATTCCTAAATCCCAAAACTAATATGTTTGAATACAACGGGATCTTAGAAGAAATTTCTAATTTATAAATCCCAAAACTAAAAACACAGAACTAATATGTTGGAATTTAGGGTTTATCAATTTCAATTTGTTCCCGAAAAAAAATCAGTAAATTATTAGAAGAAAGTAGATTAAGCACATGACTGGAGGAATGAAGAAGGAGTAATATGTAAGAATGAACATCTGAAAACACAAGAAGAAGAAGAAGAAGAAGAATGAGCGAACAAAGGTAAGAAGAAATTGTGTGTGGGTTTGAGAGTCTTTGTCACATTTAATCTCGACCCTTCATTTTAATCAAATGGTTAATATTCATTCTTATTATTCTCATATAAAATGATCATTCTCATATGATATGTCCTCCACACACACAGATATATATTTCTTATAACTTACCGTCTCAACAAATATTTCTAGACATATCGGTCATAGATTTTAACCTCCGATCAAATTATTAAACATCTATCACTTGTGTTCTATAACATGATTGTCTATATGGATATTGAACAAGTGAGACGTGGCGCAGGCTATCATGGGAAAGAGAGGTAGGTCTCCCACCATGGGAAACCACCCTTTACCCTTAGATCGTGAAGGTTTACCATAAACCATAATAAAGTGTCCACACCATATTTTATTCTCTTTCACCAGAATAATTTTTTTTTTATCATTATCAAAATCATATTTTAATTTATATATTATTATTAAATTAATTATATGTTATTATTAAATTAATTTTTATATACCAAAATTTTATTTTAATGTAATATATATTTTAATTCAAAGTTTACATGTGCAATAAGCAAGGTGGAAAAAAAATTAAAAACCGAACTTAAAAATAGATAAGGTTTTGAGATGAAACACATATAAGAGGAAGTTTCATTGGATTAAATATCTCATTTTTATACTATTATTAAATTAATTTTTATTTATTGAAATTTTATTTTCAATTTATTTTCATTTTAGTTGTTTAATTTTGCAAGTACACTGTAGTCTTGTGTGCATCTACTGGGCTCTTTTTTTTGTATTAATTTTCTCTCCTCTTTTACTCAAGGTATGTTTGGCAAGACAAAAAATCTTATTTAGGATTTGTTTTGAAAGACCAATAAATTAATTTTTACCTTATAGGTTATAAACTCATATAACTAAAAAAGAGCAGTGTGATGACGACCATTTCACCATGAGCTTATAGCTTATTTTTAAGAGTTTATAGCTTATTTTTCAATCGTTATTTGAATTAGCTTATGAGCTTATAGGTTATCATTGTTTCTACCATATTTACCCTTTGTTATTTCATCTAACATCCAATTTTACCCTTTATAATTTATTATCATTTGAAACAATTTTAAATAAATAAATGTAAAAGTGTTAGTGCTGACCAATTGATACCGATCCAGATTTTCACCCTAGTACTGTTGCGTACCACATTTTTCAGCGCAAGCCCCAATACGTTTTGTCAAAATGTGACCCTGGTAGATAGCAAATAACTCTGCAAGTAATACATTTGAGGACCCCTAAATGAAACATGAGTACAGTGTACTTGCAAAATTATACAACTAAAATGAATAATAATAGTATAAAAAAGATATATTAAATTAATAAAATGAGATATTTAGTACAATGCGACTTCCTCTTATATGTGTTTCATCTCTCGACCTTCGCTATTTTTAAGTTCGATTTTTAGATTTTTTTTTCCACCTTTGTTATTGAACATGTAAACTTTGACGTAAAATATAAATTACATTAAAATAAAATTTTAGCATATAAAAATTAATTTAATAATAACATATAAATTAAAAGATGATTTTGGTAATGATAAAAAAAATTATTTTAGTGAAAAACGATAGAATATGTTGTAGACACTTTATTATGTTTCTGTCAAAAAAAAAGGCACTTTATTATGGTTTATGGTAAACCTTCATGATCTGAGGGTAAAGGGTGGTTTCCCATGCTAGCGAGCGCCGTGAGACGTACACTTATTAAATGATATGTGGAAGTGTAAAAAATAGTGTTTTGGGGGAATATATTGAAGCAGCATATGCTGAGTTACCATCATTGTGTTTTAGGCTTTTTGCTTATAACATCATGGTAAAAATATTACATTACAGTTACTATTTCACAATAATCTCATCCACAACTAGAAAAAGGACGAACTTTATAACTCTTGAGTGTTAGACCTAACTCGACCCTACAAAACCGAATTGTAAAGTGAGAATTGCCTCTACTTAATAAATACATATTCAGGTCATCTCGTAACTGATGTGAGACTTAATACACTCCATGACGCCTAACACTATTGAGTTTGATGCGTGGATATAAACGGTGGGTGGCCCGGTAGTGGGTGGTCCAATGGATCATACAGAGACTCTAATACCATATTAGAATTCAACCATAGAATATCGGCTTATAAGACGATGATTGCTTCTACTTTATAAAGGCATATACATGTCATCTTATAACCAATGTAGGACTTCTTAATGATTACCGCATCTTTCAAATTGAAAGATGAAACTCTCCGTGGTTTATTGATATGAATCATATATGATAACATGATCAGTATAGGTCAGTATAGGTAGGTTTATTAAAATTGCATCTGTCATATTAGTTTATAAAAATAACTGTATATGCAAATATCTATGTGGTGAATAGTGGTGTAATTGCACCGGTTTGGATAGATTTTTGGTGAATCTAATGTCCGAACTAATAAACTCTCGATTGGTTCGATTTGGTTCAGTTTTTGTTGTTTTTTAAAAGTGAAACCGAAACGAACTAATCGGTTTGGTTCAAATTAGGGGTGTTCAAATCACTCCAAATAAAAACCAAAATACAATCCAAAAAATCGAATATTTTTGGATGTGTTTGGATATCCCTTTAAAAAAATCGCTAAATTAGATCGGATTTTTGATTGATTTTTCAAAAAGAATCTAAACCGAACCAAACCGCATATATATTTATTAATACCTATATAACTATTTATTATTATGATATATTGCATTAACATATTAATTGTTTTGTTTTTTTTTTTGAAGAAGCCAAATAATCTATTAACTAAAATACTCTCAATCAAGTATAAGATGTACTTAACTGGAACAAAAACAAAGGTTTGAAGAAGAGACTACACATCCCCCTTCAATAAAGAATACAGAAAAAAAAACAAATGCATCAAGTAGCATTAATCCCCATATAAAGTAAAGGATTGAGCCACCACGAATTTAAATCGTACATGAACCCTTTTTTCTTAGACTTCAGCCACCACCAAACGAGAATTTTAATCTTATCAAGCATAAGCTCACTCGATATAACCTTTTGAGAGAAGAACCTGTTATTCCTTTCTTTCCAAATAAGCCAACAACACGCTGCCCAAATTGCCATCAAACACTTGCGAGTCTCCTCTTTAAATAAAAAACTATTACCAAATTGAAGAGCATGAAAACGAGCATCAGTAGAAAAAGTGGTAGCAATTCCCAACCACTTTACAACACCTCTCCAAAGCTTACAGAAAAAATCACATTCAAAAAATAAGTGACTGGTTGTTTCGTTGGACCCGCATCCCCCTGAACATATTAATTGTTGGTTTTTAAATTTTTTCAATAATACTTAAGTTCAATTTAATCTATTTCCCTTTATTATTTGAATTTAATTTATATACATTGTCAGTGTAAAGTTATTTACACATGCGTCCAATAATATACTAATACATCATGTGTATGGTGTTTAAAAATACATGATGTGTCTCATTCATTAAATGATGTGGCGACACATCATTGGATATATGTGTCTCATTAATTAAATGATGTGGCAACACATCATTCATTAAACTCTTACTATTTCATAGGTTTCAAATATAATTGATAATTATCATTCTAAAATATTAATTTTTAGCATATTATATGTTATTTTTACATTAAATATATTATTTTACTGTGTCTTTATAATTTTAATATTTAATTAAAAAAATTTAATTTACAATTTAAATATCTAAAAATTGATCCAAATTAAACCGCACAAAATTGAATCGGAGACTTGATCAGATTTTTTTAAGATCTACATTAGGATACGTTAGGTCGGTTTTGCTCAAATTCGTTACTAATCCAATCAAATTTCATCAATTTTAGTTGGATAAAAAAAAATCTGTCATAGATTTGAGAATATTCCCTTATGTATTGAACATTTAGTAGTTAATGAAATGCAATAAGTTTGTTTGATTCAAAAAAAAAAAACTGTCAAACTCAAACCAACCAAACTTGGTGAACACTGATTGGTTCAAGTCATTCATCAAGTTATTTAAGACAAAATTATTATAGCAAATCCAATATATATATATATATATATATATATATATATATATGATCTTACCTTGATCAGAGTCGACCCGGCGCGGTGGTGTATGGTGGTTTGAAGTTTCGTTCAGTCCAATGCAACCGCAGGGGGTTGTGTACCTGCAGACACTCCGACGCTCAAGTCAGTTGAGGTGAAGTGAAGGTTTTCAGCTATAGACAATACGTACCTTGTAGAGTTGTGGAAGTGCTATATATATAGCCCCCAGCGCTGGGCCAAGGCCGTTGATGGGCAGTAATGACCATTAATGGCTGTCGGAAAACGGCTGAGGAGCCATGATGAGCATTTAATGTTCATCACTCCGATGTCGAGCGTTACACTTCGTAGGGGAAGTGGCTCGTTGACCGTTGGTCAGATTATTGTTGGGTTGTTCCTTATTTGGGCCTGCTCGACGGCCTATCGGGAATTCCTCAGTAGATTGGGCCTTAGGCCCAGTCCAGAACAGGAGCCCCCCAAGTCATCGTGCTCGAGCAAGAGGGTGATGACTTTGGATTGTTCGAAGTTCTGATATTCGTCGAGCACTAAGGATTTGGTTCGTTCGTCGAGAACGCTGACGACTTCTTCGTCGAGGAGAGAAAGTCCATTGAGACTCGTTGTTTGAGCATTGAGTTTCATAGAGAAGAAAATGGCCGAGATGGGGTCCTCACGTTTTATGGTGAAGTCCAGGAATGACGAGGATCTCGGGTGCAAGATCGTCGCGCATTTATTATTTCCGTAAATCTTGTCGAGGATTTGATACGACGAGTTTTTCGATGCGATTTCCTCTAGGGTTCGGCGAGATTTACGAACAGACGGATGTGACTTGGATGGACAAGCCGTTCCACCTTGTTCTGCCATGTGTAAAGGCTATTCAAATAGGTTTGTATCTCGAGGACGGATGTCAACCGTTGGATATTCACGCCTTTTCGTTCCTTCGATGCTTGCGTTTGGGCCGTAGGATCTACGTGAATCGTGGCCTTTGGATTAAAGCAACGATCCAGATTTTAGTGGCGCCCATTCGCTCTGAGTGGGCGCGTCCATTGGCGATCTCCCTATATATAGGGAAGTGGAGGGATTTTCAAACATTTCTGAACTTTCTCTACTTTCGTATCTCCACTCTCTCAACTTCCAAACTTTCTCTCTTTCTCAAACTTCTCGTCTTCTAACTTTCAAGCCGCTGCAAACTTTAATCCGTTCGCTTGGATCCATCTTTACCTTCAAACAACAAGTAAGTGTTTCTTCTTGCCTCTATTTTTAGTTTTGACATTTGGAATTTGCAAATTGTTTAAGCTTTTTCCTTCAAGTTTTTTACTCTGTTCTTGGGTTTTTTCGTGGTTTTGAGGGATATGAGTGGTGATTAGCACCTTTCCTTCCCACAAAACGAACGTTTTTTTAGGTAAAAACGTTGTTTTAGTTAATATTAAGCCTTTATTCAGGAGTTCTTTGGCGTTTTTAGCCTTTGTAACTCGTTTTGGCCTTCTGGATTTACGAATTGAGTCGGGCATTCATATGAGTGTGCGAGCATTCATATGAATGTGCCAAACATTGTTAACTCTTAGGATAATAGAGTAATTCGCCGTTCGTGTGTGCCCGCATGGATCTAGAAGTCCTCGCCCTTTCACTTGATTTGGCGGTGGAAGGGTGGATTTAATGTTTTAATGTCGAATTCATCTTTCTCCTATGCTTTTTCAGGTGTAATGGCTGAACAAGCCCCGACCTCGACTTCGAATACCGAGGAAGACGAGATGGCGTGGGTGGCCGATGAGCCGAGGACCACGATCACGAAGTTTGCTTTGATCGGCGGGGACAAGATGTTTAGGACAATTCAACGTCCCCCTCTAGACGACTGAAAGGCTTGTATTCCGAACACAACTCGTCGAATATGCATCAAATTTCAATGGGGATCATTTCCTATGTACCAGATTGCGTTCTAGCATATGGGTTACAGACTTCCCTTCAGCGACTTTGAAGTCGCAGTTTTCAGATATCTGCACCTAACACCTTTGCAATTACATCGGAACTCTTTGCATTCGAGCATGAGATTTCTACTATATAGTAAAAACTGAACATTGATTCTGATTCGGAAGAACACCACTTAGGATTAGAGTTAATTAAATTATATTGGTTTTCAAAAAGTACTTTATTAGCGGATGTGAGATTAGTGTTTTTAAATCAATATAGTTTCGAAAACTATCCCTTTTATCAAAGCGCGAATTAAGTATTGAACCCTTCGAAGCAACTAAGAGCTCATCCTAGTAATACGCATTCCTATTATTTTAAAAGTCTAAAAATATATTATAAAATCCAAAACACTCTTATTTACTATTCAGCCTTAGATTTACAACGTAGCATTAGATAACGGTAGGTCGACTATTGGTCTCTGTGGGATCGATAATCTTTTATAACTACACGCGACAAGGTTGTATACTTGCAGTCACGGTTTAGTCGCATCAAGTTTTTGGCGCCGTTGCAGGGGACCAATTAAGTCGATATCGGAACTCCAGTGTTACACCGTAGAGACTAAGGCAATTTTATTTTATTTTTATTTTGTTTTATTTTCCCAAGCGTCTTGTTAGTATAAGACGCCGAACACAAGAACATCATACTAGATACGAACCTCCCGATCCTAATAATCATATTCCCGAACCGGTAGTTGAACCAGAAATGGCTGAACTACCTCTAAATCGACCATTAAGGTCTTACGCTATTCCTTCGCAAGAAGAACCGCATAATAGCATCGCTGCCCCCGCTATTGAAGAAAATAATTTTGAGATTAAACCATCATTGTTGTCTATAGTACAACAAAACCAAATCTCCGGAAATCCCACGGATGACCCTAATCTACATTTGTCCATATTCTTGCAATATGCCAATACTGTTAAAGCTAATGGTGTCAGTCCCGAAGCTATAAGACTTCGTTTATTCCCGTTCTCATTACGAGATAGAGCTAGAGCTTGGCTCCAGTCTCTACCATCCAATTCAGTCACCACATGGGATGAGTTAAAGAAAGTCTTTCTAGCTAGATATTTTCCACCTAGCAAAACTGCTAAACTTAGAGCCCAAATTATTGGATTTAAACAAAAAGACAACGAGTCTCTTTTCGAAGCATGGGAAAGATACAAAGACATGATTAGGCTATGCCCACATCATGGACTCCAAGAATGGTTAATTATCCACACATTTTACAATGGTCTCTTGTATAACACAAGATTGACAATAGATGCCGCAGCTGGCGGCACACTAATGGATAAAGACTTCAATGGAGCTCATCAGCTTATCGATAACATGGCTCAAAAGCACTACCAATGGGGAAGCGAAATAACACCCGTAGAGAAATCTCAAACGAAAGGCGGTATGCACAAAATCAGCAACTTAGACCACGTCTATGCCCAAACCTGCGAATTGTGCGGAGCTCAATGACACACTATCACTGAATGTCCAGTTTTGACGGGAATTTCCTCAGATCAAGCGAACCACACCCAAGGAAACCCCTACTCAAACAATTACAACCAATGTGTGAACAACCATCCGTACCTTTCGTACAACAACAACAATGCTTCATATGGCCGAACACCTTCTTCTGCACTGCTAGGATTCCAAAATACTGTCTACCCCGCTCAAAATGCTCTTAGGAAGTCTAACCTTGAAATAATGATAGAAAATTTCATAGCTGCTCAAGCTCAAACCAACGAGCACACTAATGAGCAATTTAAACACTTACTAGATCAATACATGAAATTAACAAGCAGAGTAGACGTCATAGCCACACACAATAAAATGTTAGAAACACAAATTGCACAAGTGGCCCAACAACAGGCATCTACTTCTGCGGGCACATTTCCTAGCCATTCTCAGTCAAACCCTAGAGGACATGTGAATGCTGTTATATTACGAAACGGAACACAATACAATGGACCAGCTGATCCTAGAACTAAGAATCCAACCACGCAGCCCAATACTGATGAACCAACCGAAGAGGGAAGTGGACCAAATAAAGAAGGGAAGGAAGATAGTGGCGAGGAAACCATAGAAAAGAAGAAACCTTATGTACCTCCGCCACCTTATAAACCACCCATACCTTATCCTCAAAGATTCGAAAAATCTAAAAGTGCATGGCAATACAAGAAATTCGTAGAGCTTCTAAAACAATTAAATATCACGATACCTTTCACGGAAGCTATTACCCAAATGCCCTCATACGCTAAGTTTCTTAAAGAAATATTAGCTAATAAGAAAAGAATCGAGGATGATGAAACAATTATGCTTACTGCCGAGTGTAGCGCCATACTTCAAAATGAAATGCCTCTTAAGCTAAAAGACCCAGGAAGTTTCTCCATACCCTGCGTTATTGGAAAATACGTCATAGATAGAGCCCTATGCGATTTAGCAGCCAATATTAGCCTAATGCTTATGTCCTTATGCGAAAAACTTAATTTAGGAGAATTGTACGTATAGGTCAATTCTATATCCCAACTGATTTTATAGTTATGGACATAAGGGAGGATTCCAATACACCTATCCTTTTAGGAAGGCCGTTCTTAGCTACTGCTGGTGCACTAATAGATGTAAAGAAAGGAAAACTCACATTTGAAGTAGGTGAAGAAAAAGTAGAATTTATTTTAACACAACTCATGAAAACACCGGCTATAGACGATAGTTGTTACATGTTAGACGTCATCGAAGAATGTAGAAAAGAGATGGAGAAGGATCAAACTAAATATTCTGAAATTCTAAAAACTCCCAACCTTCCCACCCATAAAGATAGTGATGACGACCTAACTGAATATTTAGAAATTACATCCGATCATACGCCTTGCTCAGTAAAACCAACTTTAGAACTCAAAACTCCACCAGGATTCCAAAAAGGAGCCCCTGCTGCTCCAAATATCCCTACAAAGTCAAACCTGGAACTTATAATAGAAAGCTTGGTTAACAAAATTGATCTTATAGCCACACACAACATAATGCTTGAAACTCAGATATCTCAAGTGGCCCAAAAAATGGAAGCTATAACTGCCCCAGCCAGAACTTTTCCAGACCAATCACAGCTAAATCCCAAGGGACGTGTTAATGCTATAATGCTGCAAAGCGGAACTGAGTTTGGAGATCCCGTTGCTACAAAAGTAAGGGGCGAATACTTAGAAAATAGTATTGAGACAATACCGACGGTATTAGAGGATCGACAAGCATCAAAGGTTAAGGAGGCAGTCAAGAACAATCAAGAAAAAACATGCGTACCGCCTCTGTTGGAACAAAATGTGTTTTGGTACACACCCTTAGTTTCGATGATAACAAAGTATTAAATGGACAATTGATATTACTAATGTTTAAATTAAGTGTGCGGGAAAATCTTAAGTTTATACAAGAGCACACTTGATTTATGCTCTGAAGGAACCTTATGAAAGTCTGAATCATTACACTCCGAAAGAGTTCAGAAGCTAAACGAGGTCAGAAGCTCAAAAGGGATCAGGATGTCTACAAGAGTTCAGAAGCTTAAGAGAAGTTCAGAAGCTCAGAGACATTCAGAAGCCTACAAGAGTTTAGAAGCTATTTGGTGTTAGTCAAGAGTTATTCAGAAGATGAAGATATTCAGAAGCTGAATTACGAAGGACTATCAGAGGCCAAATATTCAAGACCATCAGACTTCAAGATATCAAGGTTCATCAGAAGCAAAGAGAATTCCACTGGTCATCAGAAAGGCTACATCACCTATTCTTACTAAGCCTGATGATCTCTTTAAGGACAACTGATTACAACGGTCATAAAGGATGTGATCCTATTCTCTTTAGGAGCTAGTTGTACCTTATTACTGTATTTGGACATGCAGTAAAACGTGAGCATACCTGTGAAGAAGACGTGGCTCTGCTTAGAGTAAATTCAAAAGTTACAGCTTAAGCATAAGGAATCAACAGCTGTCCAATTACAACGGGATTCTACAACGTCTCAATATCTTTCCTCACTCATATATATATGTGAAAGAAAGAAATTGATGACAACTGATCTTCAAATATTTTATCTCTCAGAATTAAGTGTGAACTTGAAAACTAGCTAAAGCCTCTGAAGTTATTATTTTGTAATAGTTTTAATCTTAGTAGTTAGTATTTACTCCTGCGTGAGTAATTTGGAAAAGTATCTTATCTTTGTGATTTGAGCAAGGAAGTCTCTTATCATGTGTGATTAGAGCAAGGAAGTCTCTCTGTCTTGTGTGACTTAGAGCAAGCTGGAAGTCTCTTATCTTGTGTGATTAGAGCAAGGAAGTCTCTCTGTCTTGTGTGACTTAGAGCAAGGAAGTCTCTTATCTTGTGTGATTAGAGCAAGGAAGTCTCTCTGTCTTGTGTGACTTAGAGCATTAAGAAAAGTCTCTTGCATGTGTGCTTGAGCACTAGGATTGTAATCTTTTGTGATTATAGTGAAATCCCTTGGAAGTGCAAGAGGACTGGAGTACTCTCGTTTTGTGAGTGGAACCAGTATAAATCCTTGTGTCTCTCTCTCTCTCTCACTCTCTTATTTATTCTTCCATCTTTACATTTAGATTCAAGTTGTTTGTGTTGAGTATTCCGTTGTGCTTAAAGATTTTGATAGATACTATTATCTGGAAAAGTTTTTAAAAACTTAAAACACAATTCAACCCCCCCTTCTTGTGTTTTCTCCCACTCACCTTCAGCCTCCTCCTTACAAGCCTCCAATCCCATACTCTCAAAGATCTGAAAAGTCTAAGATTGGAGGACAATTTGAAAAGAAAAGCTCTTGCTTTAAACTCGATAACACGCCCTTTAAACAAGCACCTCCCGACATACTACAAGCCTGAAGTAGCAAAGTTTTTCACAAGAAAGGGGTGGGGGGGGGGGGGGGGGGGGGGGGTTTGAATTGTGAACCTTTAAAATATTGCCTATAAAAATTATCAAACACAATATACTTGAAGAATATTATTAGATTGTTAGTTAAAGCAAATATTCAAAAAGTGTTGTAGACTGGAGAACGTTCTCCCAACACTCTCTGACAGTATATATATAATTATTAACTTGTGATCTGTGTGATTAGTGATTGCGCAAATTAAATCAGAGTAAGGGAAGAGAATGCACACAACAATTTATCCTGGTTCACCCAAAATGCTTGGGCTAGTCCAGTCCCCACACTCCTTGTGAGATTGTCCACTAAGAGATGTTAATGATCTCAAGTTACACTTCCTTTGATCTAGATCCAAGACCAACAATTATTCTAAGCCCTACAAGCTTAATCTACCTCAGTCACACTGACTATGAAGGTGTCACTCAATTAGTAGTTACGTACTAACTTGAGCCAATGGTTACAATAATGGAAGATTCGGTAATCAAAGCCTATTCACTCAATACACTATGAGAAGCTTTGAAGATGGATGAATAAACTCTCAAAACACTCAATGGATATTATGTTCCTAGATATATGAATTACAAATCTGAGTGAGAGAGAAAAGAAGAGCTCTTGATAAAAACTTGTATCACAAAAACAAGTGTTGAAGATGTAGTGAAAACTCTTGCTCTTCAAAGTTGCCAAGGACCTCTATATATAGATGAGTGATGATCAGGGAGTCTTGGCCATGAAGTATATCTGTTGGAAGCTTGAAAATAACGGCTAGTAGCTCTACATAATGACAGCTCATGTATTTTGAAGAAAACTGATCAGTCTGAGATTGATCTCCAAAGTTTCTTCTTTTGACTTTTGAAAGAGGAGCGTATGGATAGCTGTTGTTGAGCTGTAATGTTGCTGTATGTTGCTTAACAAACAAGTATAACCGTTGTGCAGCTTTTGGATAACCTTTGAACAGTTGTATACAAGCTGGTGTCACTCCAAGTGAATGTTTTCTCTTTCCAGCATTGGTCTGAGGCCGTTCTCCAAATTCTGGGCGTGACTGAAATTCTTCCTTATGATGCAAAGAAGCTAGAGCACGTAAAGACCATCTGTTATGGATAAAATCAGCAGCTGGAGGTTGTACTTGATGTTCCAAGATGTCCTTGTTGCAAGTACAAGTGTCATAGAGAAAGAGAAACAACATTGGAGAATGTTCTTTCTTTATTCCTTTAAAGTACAAGTCAAATGCAAGACTAGGATGTGCTGTCTAATTTTTCATGGTCCATACACAGTCAGTTCCATCAATTGTGTATAAAAATATCCTTGTGTCATATGCTCAATTTTCACATGTTCAAACATAGAACTTGGTAAAAATAGTAAGTTCTCTTTTCATGAGAGAATCCTTTGCCTTAAATGATCTCTTGGACTGTAGAGATTTTGTGAGTGAAGCCCAAGATAAAAGTGATCATTTGTCTTGTACATGGTTGACTTATCCATAAGTCCTTTTGCCTTGATTGTGTGAAAATGATGTTGCGCAGGTTTCAGAGATCAATCTGAGACCGTTCTCCAAGCTTTTGTTTTTATCAAAATAAAAACATGATATTTGATCTAAATAGCTCAATTGTTCCTAGCTTAATCAAAACACTCAAGAGCACTTGTTAGATATCAAAAACATTAGAATTACACTTAAAAATAATTAAGAGGTTTGTTATCTTTAAAACAACAATTTGGGATTTTGCCTCAACAAAGCCCACCCAGAAAGTAATATCTTCCACGATACGACACCCTCATTCGTCTCCGAGAAAAAGAAAAAGAAAGGAAAAAGGAAAACACCTATGAAATGGTTTGACATGTTCAAATGGAGACCTAAGGATGTTGGGCATAAGTTCAAGAACACGAGTATGGAAGAGGCGCCATTTTAATCTAAAGGGTTAAGAAGTCGAGCTAACTGACTATAAACAAAGCGCTGCATGGGAGGCAACCCATGAAATTTTTTACTTTTTGCCGTATTTTATTTTTTTTATATGTTGATGACTATCTCTAATAAAGCTCCCACGCACATTTCTCAAAATGATGCCGCTGGTGGGGGCGCCAATAATGTTCCACCTGCACACACTACACATTTTATAACACTTTTGCAGGCAGCTCATCCTCATCAAGACGAAGTACCATATGCATCAGTGCGCACAAAATACTATCAATAAGGAACTCAATGGACTCTTTTTTACGCTATGCATCAGCAACAAGAGGAGATGTTGGAACAAATGCAGTTCATACAAGCCCAACAAATACAAACTCTTCAAAACCAAAATAAGATGCAGGGTTATTACAACAAATGGGAGAGTTCAGAAGAACGCCGTCAAGAACAACTTGACAATATCCTACAAGAGTTAGGCGGTTTGAGGCTTCGATTTGACGACTTTCAAAAAAATTATCAAAAGCCTCCCCCATGATTCTCTCACGATACTCCAGGCTTTGCACTCCAATTCTACTCTTGCGTCACAACAGTGAGGACACTGTTGAATTTAAGTTGAGGGGAGTATTCTACTGCTTTTATCTATTTATTTTTAGTCATCTAATTTCAATTTTTATTTGTTTATTTTCCCTTTCGCATAATAAAATATAGCACTTTCTTGATATTTTAAATTTTTTCTTTTCTTGAGCCAAATTAATTTTTTTTTCTTCTAAAGATTTAGGATAATAGCTCACTTTGAAAGTATATAGGTTAAGGAGTGACGAGAGGCTGAGTTAAGTACATTAGGGAATTTTTCAAGCAAAATCGGTATTCTTCCAACACCCATAAGTCTCCCTAGTATAGATATCAATTTGAATACCCATTGTGCCAAAATCTCTTGATTTAAATTTGAGGAATCCTTTAGTAGTTTATTTACCAGTCGGACACCATCTATATAAAGTCACACATTAAGTAGGTCAGTCGATGAATATAAGCGAAAATCATCTAATGCAAGCAAATGAGGTCATACTGTGGTAATACGGTTAAACCTTGAAAATGTGATAAATAGAAAAATATAATCTATGAACGATGCTTGTTAAGATAATGCAAATATTCGCATCATCAAGCTTAATTGCAAAACTAAGATGAATATAGGCGCTAACCGGCTTTCTTACCATGTGTGTGACATAGATAAAGGGTCTTAATGTGACTGTCTAGAATGAAAAAGGTTGAAACAAAGGAGAAGATTTAGATTTTAGTACAAAGGCATGATACAAATTCGGTATGTGTAAGATGGAGAACTTTGTGTGTCGTTTAAATACCCTTCTTGAGTGGATTTGCACCTAATTAATTAATCTTGGCTGATTTGAATTTCTGACCACGTATGAGTATTTGTGATGTTGTTTTTCTCTGAATTTGTGTGTGTGAGTTGCTTAGCATTTCAAAAGTTTTCTACATGCAAGCTAAATTGCTTGAGGACAAGCAATGGTTCAAGTTGGGGAGAGTTTGATACACCGGAAAATGTGTTATTTGTTTAGTTAATTTAATATAATATTTCAATTATTTTTATTTTGATTTCGAACTTTTATATTATGAATCGTTACTAAATGCTCTTATTTTATATAAACAGATAAAAATTAATAGAATTGAAGAAAGGAGCGAAAACGGACCACAAAGGAGCAAAACCGGACAAAATTGGAACAAGCCCAATATACCAAAAGTCATGATGGGCGCCAGCCCACTTAATTCAACTTGTGGCGTACGCCACATTGATCTACACCATCAAATTCATCCTATGGCGCTCGCCACACACGGGATTAGTCCCACATCGCTCAATTTTGCCTTTTTGTTAGTTTCTAAACAATATAAATAGGTCCTCATTCCAACATTCTAAACAGACAACTTTGAATAATTGACTTGTAAAACAAGCACACCACTCGTATAGTCGGTTGGAGAAAGAGTATTCAGGCCTTAGTGCGGGAACTCTTTCTCTTAAGTTGAATTTTATTTTCTTTTGTACCGGCGTTATACTTGGAGTTTTATTC
This sequence comes from Trifolium subterraneum, assembly GCA_951799995.1. Taxonomy (NCBI): domain Eukaryota; kingdom Viridiplantae; phylum Streptophyta; class Magnoliopsida; order Fabales; family Fabaceae; genus Trifolium; species Trifolium subterraneum. The sequence continues at coordinate 1,537,642 of OX637465.1, read as the reverse complement.
AGGTTCTTATTTTATTATTTTCTTGTTTTATTTTCTTTATTGCTTTTATTTATTTATGCTTTATTTATTTATTTGCTTTATGTTTATTTTTCCTGTTTATTTATTTATTTCGTTTTTAGTTTTAGTTTTAGTTATGTCTAACTAATTTAATATTGCTAGGATGTGTAATTAGGAGCCAGTAGGGGTTCGGTAGTTAGTTCGCGCGCCCGTTTTTAACAATCGGTTTTTAATAATACGTTTCATAATATGTCATGAGAGTGAGGATTATTTAAGGCATAAGCCAACATAGACGAGAGTTGAGGTTTATACCGGATAGTAAAAACCGAGCATTAATTCTAGAATACGCGAGAGCTATTTAGGATTAATGAACTAATAGTTTTCTTAAGCAGTTTTTAATTTAACGATGATTATAATTTGTCACGAGAGTGAGAATTAATTAAAGTAAAAATCAATAGAGCGAGAGCATGAGATTTCTACTAGATAGTAAAAACTTAACATTGATTCTGATTCGGAAGAACACCACTTAGGATTAGAGTTAATTAAATTATATTGGTTTTTTGCCATTCAAAAAAAAAAAAAATTATATTGGTTTTCAAAAAAGTACTTTATTAGCGGATGTGAGAACGAGAGTTAAGCATCACCTTTATAATCTACAATACTAGTCAAGATTTGCGAGAGCTGAGATTAGTGTTTTTAAATCAATATAGTTTCGAAAACTATCCCTTTTATCAAAGCGCGAATTAAGTATTGAACCCTTCGAAGCAACTAAGAGCTCATCCTAGTAATACGCATTCCTATTATTTTAAAAGTCTAAAATATATTATAAAATCCAAAACACTCTTATTTACTATTCAGCCTTAGATTTACAACGTAGCATTAGATAACGGTAGGTCGACTATTGGTCTCTGTGGGATCGATAATCTTTTATAACTACACGCGACAAGGTTGTATACTTGCAGTCACGGTTTAGTCGCATCAGGTTCCTTCAGAATCTGATACAACCACAGCTTTGCCTTTACTTTTCATTGGTACAAAAGTAGAATAAAGATTATCAGGGGTTTTCTTTAACCTCACAGACGAATTTGGTTTGCCATATGTTCTACCATATGAATAACCAATTCCTTCAGCTTTATTTTTACAAACGCTATAAATCATAGAAGCAACTTTACTTTTATTGACATTTTGATGAACAAACTCTTGAAGAACAACTTCATGCTTATCACTAGGTCTGTTACATTTGGCGCAACCACTTTCAAGCTCTTGAATTTTAATCAAATAATTTTTATAAAGAGTTTGAAGATGGTTAGCTTTCTTTGCTAAGTCATTTTTCTGTGTTTCTAAAAGTTTTATTTCAGAAGATGATTTAGCAAATTTGCTCAAAGACATGCCAAGATAAGTCACAAGTTGTTCTTTAGAATAGTTTAGAAATACCTTTTCTGACTCTTCAGCATCTGATCCTTCAGAGTCTGAGTCTTGTTCAGAGTCACCATCAGAATAAGCATTTGCCATCAGAGCCACATTTGCTTCTTCTTCATCATCATCAGAAGACGTTTCCAAGTTTTCAAATGTTGCCATTAAGCTCTTCTTGAATCTTCTTTTGTAGCTTTCCTTCTTGCTACTTGACTTCTTATTTCTATCCTTTGATGAAGATTCAGGACATTCAGCAATAAAGTGTCCTGGTTTCTTGCACTTGAAGCAATTATTTTCCTCTTTACTGGAGCTATTCCTTGAGTTGTTACCCTTGTAGTTCTTGTTGTTCATCTTTGCCCATTTCTGAAAGTTTCTTGTAAACATTGCAAACTCCTCATCATCTTGTTCATCCTCTTGGTCATCTAGGGAAGATTTTTCATCAGTCTCGATAACTTTAGCCTTGAGTGCTTTAGAAGATTTTCTGGTTGATGACAGCGCCACTAACCTTTCTTTCTTCTTAGCCACATCATCGTTCAATACCAACTGATGGCTCTTGAGATTGCTGATGAGTGACTCAAGACTTATGCTCTCTAGATCTTTAGCTTCCTCAATAGATGTGACCTTAGGTCTCCACTTATCAGTTAAGCTATTAAGAATCTTCCATACATGATTAGAGGTAGTATAACTCTTCTTCAGAACCCTGAGGTTAGACACCAGAGTCTGAAATCTTGAAAACATAGTCTCAATGTCTTCATCAGGCTTCATAGAGAAGAGTTCATACTGCTGAACCAGGAGTCTTGCTTTTGCGTTCTGGACTTGTCTGTTCCCATCATATGTTGCAGATAGAGAGTCATACATTGCTTTTTGCGCACCGAATTGGCTTCCGGCTTCAACATGAAAGTTGTAGATCTTTCTCTTAGATTTCCAACTCATATTCCCGCGCCTCAATCCGATATTCATTGCTCCAGTTATGATCTGCGCAATGAGAAGGTGTCAATATGTCATTAAATTCGAAAATTGGTCAAATAAATTCATTAAGGCTCAATTGTGAGTTGTGACCCAAAACTTAGTAACATAGTAAAAACTTGATATTATAGTAGAAAGACTACTAATATGCTAAATTATAATACTAGAAAATATGTGCCAAAATGCACCGATCAATATAATAATTATCATATTAGTTATCCTATGTTCACCAAATACATCATAGATAAATGTTATCCAGCTTATATCATCATATCTTATCCTTATTTTGTTTATATTATATATATTTTTTTTTTTTTTTTTTTTGAATTAGGCAACTATATAAATTCAAAACGGAAGTCTGTACAAGGTGATCAAAAATGATCCAACCGTCAAAAAAGACAAGTTAGAGCAAAAAGAGAAGACTAAACTAGATAAGCAGTTGAGCAATATGCCCCCTAAGCTTAGGACTCCTCCAGCCTCTGTAAACTATGATGTTAATAATCTCTTCATCTATGTTTGTACTGTAAACTTTGTTGTGAAAGCAAGCATCATTCCTATATTTCCATAAAGCGTAGATTGTTTCAGCAGCCGCACTTTTGAGCAGCTGAGCCTTTCACCCCTTGCCTTTACTAAGTCTTGTGATCCATCGTAATTCCTCATTCCATTCCAAGGGTGCGTGATCAATTTTCAGCCACCTGAGAACCTTTCGCCAAATATTCTTCAGCTCGTTGCAGCCAAAAAACAGGTGATTGATGTTTTCCTCCTTGTGACAGAAGCAACAATTCAGATCGACTGCCACACCAAACTTTTGGAGCCTATCTTTGGTTGCCAACCTGTAGTGACATGCCAACCAGAAGACGAACAAAGCTCTAGGCCGAGCCATATTATGATACATAGTGTGTTTCCAGTCAACCACTGGGTAATCTGGTTTTAACAAATGATAAACTTTCCTGGTGACCATCGTACCCTTCATGGTGTTCCAGCCTTGTACCTGTTGGAGCGAGTCCCTTTGTTGGAGAATAGCTTTAAAAATCCAGGAACAGTTATGCTTGACAGGCATAATCATCAACTGGTCGTTTTTAATATAATAACTATGGACCCACCGAATCCATAAGCTATCAGCCTTGATATGTATATTCCATAAAAGTTTAGTCAAATTAGCCCGGTTCCATTCTTCAAGGGAGATCAAGTTAAGCCCCCCTTGGGACGTAGGCGCACAAACATGATCCCAAGCAACAAGAGATTTCCTGGTAACCACAGACCCACCAGACCACAAAAAAGAGCGGCATATAGCATTAATTTTATGGATTACCTTTTTTGGGAGAGGGAGGCATTGCATCCAATAGTTGGCTACTGCAAAGGTCACACTAGCAATCAATTGAAGTCTACCGGCATGGCTTAAAAGTTTGGCACTCCAATTACGAATCCGCTCCACAATACGATCAACCAAGGGCATGTAGTGATTGATAGAAAGCTTCTTACTAGTGAGAGGTACTCCAAGATATCTAAACGGAAGGGACCCCTCATCAAACGAGGTGGCCTTGTTGATATCATCCTTGATATGCTCCTCCACTCCTCCATAGAATATTTTGCATTTAGACGGGTTCACATGCAAACCAGTGGATCGAGAGAACTCCTGGATGAAGTGTTTATATTGTATATTGTCACTATGATATCCTGCACACAAAACGGAGTAGAAATCCTTTCAATTTCTTAAAAGAAATGGCAAATGGAAGTACTAAAGTTTAAATGTATAAATATTCAAATAATATCAATTATTCTCAAAAGACATACATTTATATTTCTTAATTTACATCAAAACTATAGTAATTGCATTTGTCATTTCCTTAAAAAAATGGAGAGGATTCCAACTCCAAAAAAACGGGTCCTAAACTTCTTACTTCTTAGTGATACCAAAAAAATTTAAATATTCCTAGATTTTTTCAAACTTCAAATTCAAACCAAATTAAAGAAAAATTAACCAAATACTCCGCATTTCATATTGCATTATCAAATTGACCTGTATCCGTGAAAATACTTAATAAAATTGGTTCCTATCTTTACTTATTCACAAAATTAGTCCCCCCTATTTTTGTACTTATTCACAAAATATGTTAAATAATAAAAAATCATGAATTTATATCCGGTTAAATGTAATTTAATTAATGAAATGTAAATAATTAATCCACTTAAATGAATTTATATCATCATGTTGATGTCATGTCATTTAAAATATATTAAAATAACAATTTTTAAGTATAAAAATTTGATGGATAAAACGAAACTGTGTGATTTTAAAATAGGGGGACCAAATTTATGAATGAATGAAAATAGAGAATCAAAATTGTAATCAAGTATAGGGTCATACCAAACAGACTCTCTCCGCGTCACTCTTTAAGCATATCAAAAGAGGAAATTAAAGATATTTAAAGTTAATGTTTTTTTTATAATATATAAAGTTAATGTTGAAAAAGTGACTTTTTATATTTTTAAGATATTGAATGCACAAAATTCAAGATAAAATTTCTTTATTTATAAGGTTAACTAGTGCCTCGGGGCATTATTTAGTATTTTCCTTAAGTATAAAATAAAATTTGATGCATATTAGTAGTGTCTATACGGGATTGGATCCTCTCCAATTTTCCCTCATATTTTCTCTTTTTTTTCTTAATTCAAGCGTTGATTTTCTCTTTCTTATTGTTTGTAATTTCTCAACCTTTAAATTAAGAAAAAAGAGAAAGAAAAAAAAAACATGATGAAAATTGGAGAGGATCCAAATATGTGTGTATACTACTAAACTCATACTAGTATGTTATGTTAAGGGTCATGCTAACCGGTGCCTCCGGGGCACTTATTAAGGAAACTAAAAAAAAACTTTCAAGTTAAAAATAACACTTTTTAAACTTTCCAGCAACTGACAGCACAAGTTTCGATGGCATATTACTATTTATGTTTCCTTAATATAATTGGTGGGATGGGTAGCTCAACTGGTTAAGCTAGTTGAGCGGGGTTAAAGAGCTGGAGGTTCAAAGTGCCGAATCCTAGCAAAGAAGAAAATTAACATAATATTGTAATACTAACAACTAACATTACTTTTATAAAAAAAAAAAACTAACATTACTTATAAAAAAAACTATTTTTGCTTCATTATACTGTGCCCCGGCCCAGAGACACTGTTTAACATTTTTCTTGTGGTAATACCTCTCACCCCATAGCACAAGCATGCGTTGAAGTCAATTATGGAGGCAATAGTATCAACAGACTGAACAGAGAATGAAAAAATTTAAAAAAATCAAAGTGACTTGGATCCAAACACTGATTGACATGTCAGTCATACAATTTTTAGCTATTCAATTTAAAACACCAAATTCCATGCTTAGTTGAACACAATGCAACAGTTTTTTGTGTTCCCTAAGAGATTAAATTGAACGCACGCATTTGATTTGTTTACTAGTATCATTTCATTGTTTACTTTAATCTATAAACTTTTGTTTGTCTTACTGTATTACCTCATGCTCAACTACCAATTTTTAATTTCCTTGAAAGAAAGAAAAATCATAAAATTGTCCCCAAAATTTCGTGCCCTTCAATAAATTAATTGGCTAACAAGAATGGTGGCTAATACACCACATTTACATGAATGTGAATAATAGAAACTACAATTCTTTTCTGTCAAAAAAAAATTTACAATTTTTGAACATGAAATAAAGCAACAGTTAGGACATTCCAATGTATATACTTCATCATGTTTTGGACTATGTGAGAATTAGGATTAGTTACAGTAAAAAGATATTTAATATTTACCCATTTGAGACATTGATGTCCATTTTATGTAAGAGAAAAAGGAATATGCAGTGACAGTGTAAAATTTAAAATAATTTTACACCGCTAATTAATATCAACGATGTTTTCCGTCACATCTTTTCATATTATCTCATTTTTTTGATATGACATGGCAAAATGATAATTATTTATTGGACGATCGTCTAAAACTATTTTACACTATCGGTGCATATCCATTAAACTCTTTATGAAAATCAAATTGTTCAACAAATATAGATTATCTAAATTGTTCGATTTTATTCTAATAGTATCCAACTGCTTGAATGTGGGAAATTCTTGACTCGCGGCGCGGGAGCCTTATCCATGTGAATTTAGACATTAGATAAATATTTTACTTTTTTTTTTTTGTGTACAGATAAATATCTTATTTATTCCATGTGAATTTAGACTATAATTAATATCTTATTTGTTTATATACATACGGCCCAAGTGTTTTTCAATTCCCCACGGTTTTTTCAATTTGAGTAAGCAGTGCGATAATTTATGCTGCAAACATGTTTTTTCTGTGTTTGAATGGGCAATTTGATTGTAGATAGGGAGACCAACTTTTGGAAAAGAAAATCATGCTACACATAAAGTTCCTTTCATACTAGCAAAGGTTTGAAATTGTAGATATTGTAAAAGCATTTTTGTGTGGATTCACAAAGTGTTTCAAACACAATATTCGATGTTGATTTTGTTTATGGCTATATTTTAATTGCAAGTGAGATGAAAAAAAGAAGAAAGGAGTTAATTTTTTTTAAAAACTCAGTATACGGCTTTAGGTCCGATTAATTAAAGAGGACCGATTTCACTGTCCACTTGTGGAGTCCCATTAAAGCCAAAGTTTTTTGCTTTGTTTGGACTAACCCATCAAAGTTAGCACAAGAGAAAATCGAATCTAAAACTTTAAAATGAACATATTTCAAGAAACCAAGTCAATACGTACCACTAAACCAACCCAAACTTAGTTAAGAATTGAGTTAACTTCTTACTCACTAAATCGATTAAAAAAAATATTGTAAACTTTGAATTTACTTGGGGACATGTTTTCAATTGATCCAATTCAATTCAAATCATATTAACTCTAACCAACAAGTACAACTCCGATAGTAAGAAAATTGAATCTTTGATTCTTTTAGTTGATTTTCATTTTCATTTTTTCCTTCATTGTCTCTTAAATTACAACGTTAGATAATTTGGTCATTTAAATTTTTACGTTTCATTTTTATTTCTTAAGTTATTGAATGTTGAATACTTTTGTCCCTCAAAAAAGGCTTAAATACAACCGTTTATAAAATTTTAAAAACAATTAAAACAATTTTAAAAAAAAATATTTTTTAACAAAAGGTTGAATAATTATTTTTTTAAATAAACAGTTTATGAACTTTTATAAACAGTTTATGAAATTATTAGTCGGAATATGTCTCAGGCAGCTAAAGAAGATCTCTCTCGTATCCTTGGTGTCAAACTTGTATTGGGTACGGGTATATATCTTGGATTACCGTCCATGGTTGACAGAAGTAAAAAAGCAATATTTTCCTATATCAAGGATCGTATTTGGAAAAGAATTAATTCCTGGAGAGGGCGTGCGCTGTCTAAGGCAGACAAGGAAATCATGATAAAGTCGGTTCTGCAGGCAATACCCTCCTATATAATGAGTATGTTTATTCTTCCTGCTTCACTTATTCATGATATTGAAAAAATGATTTTTGGTGGAGGAGCGGTAGTACTAATAATAATACTACTAAAGGTATTCATTGGTTAGCTTGGGAAAGACTTGCTTGCCCGAAGGCTCATGGGGGTTTAGGCTTTCGTAATTTTGAAGCTTTTAATAAGGCTATGGTTGCAAAACAAGTTTGGAATATCGTCCAGAATCCGAACTCATTCGTAGCAAAATTAATTAAAGCGAGATATTTTCCACGTTCCTCTTTATTTGAGGCTCCATTGGGATACAACCCCAGCTTTGCATGGCGTAGTATGTGGCAAGCTAGACAAATTCTTTCTCTTGGATGTAGGTGGCGGATTGGGAGTGGGGTTAATATTCGTGTTATGCATGATCCTTGGTTGCATGGGAGTGCTAATAGATGGGTGCCCTCGCCTCAACCAGCAGGTGTATATCAGTTATCTGTCAGAGATTCGTTACACGAAAATTATAAAGCGTGGAATATAGTTAAGGTTCGAAACTTGTTTTCAAAGGATGTAGCGGAGAAGATTCTGGAAACACCACTTGTTAGCTCGGTCCGTGAGGATAAAGTGGTCTGGGAGGAGGAAAGAAATGGGTGTTATTCAGTGAAATCCGGATATTTCCCAATCCACAAGTTCTTAGAAAGGAGGAATGACATCACCAACTTCGAACAAGGGGACTCCGAATCGTTATATGATGCATGGGAAAGGTTCAAGCTATGTTTGAAGAAGTGCCCAAAACATGGGTTAGACAATCATGCCCAGATGCAACACTTTACTCAAGGATTGAGAGCTCAGACTCGAATGTTGTTGGATGCATCAGCTGGTGGTTCATTGAAAAATAAGGATGAAAGCGAAGCAAGGGAGTTAGTGGAGGCTATGGCTCAGAATGAATACAGAGTTCAGAATGATAGGGGAGCAAAGATAAAGGCTGGCATGCTGGAGCTTGATACTCAAACCGCTCTACTAGCGCAATCTCAGTTGATGAACACTCAGATGGCAGCCATGTTGAAACACTTCACTACTGCCCCCGCTCCTCAGATGCAAGCTAACGCGGTCCAAGATGTGAAGTGTGCTTTTTGTGGTAAGGGACATGCTAATGGTGAGTGTTTTCCTGCAGGTTCCGAGCAAGCAATGTACCTATCTAACTTCAAGAAGAGCAGCACCACCAATAATCCATACTCAAACACCTACAATCCGGGTTGGAGAGATCATCCGAACTTTGGTTGGGGGGAAATCAAAATCAATCTCAACAACAAGCACCGTCTCAAAACTCTCAACCAAGGCAACAGTCTCCACTAGAAGATGCACTTGCTCAGTTTATCAAGGTCACTCAAGGAAATTTTGAAGAGATGAAGATTAGTCAAAATCAATTGAAAGCCAACCAGGAACAGATGAAAGCCAATCAAGACATTGCTAACAAGAATCTTTACAGCCTTCAAATGAACATTCCTTTTGCGGAAGCGTTAGAACAAATGCCCGTCTATGCCAAATTCATGAAAGAACTTTTGTCAAAGAAACGGAAACCTCTGGATGATGAGACAGTTAAGATGACCGAAGAGTGTAGTGCAATAATTCAGAAGAAGCTTCCACAAAAGAAGAAGGATCCAGGAAGTTTCACCATTCCATGCTCTATCGAAAACTTGCATGTTAGAAGAGCTTTATGTGACTTGGGTGCAAGCATCAATTTGATGCCCTTGTCCATGATGAAGCGCATCCCAGGTGCTGTAGCCAAGCCAACAAAGATGCAATTATCTCTTGCCGATCGATCAATTACACATCCATATGGAATTCTGCAAAATGTCTTGGTAAGATGTGCTGAATTTGTGTTCCCGGCTGATTTTGTGATTCTATATATGGAAGAAGACGCTGAAGTTCCTCTCTTATTGGGACGACCATTCTTAGCCACCGGAAGCACTCTAATTGACGTTGAGAAGGGAGAGTTCATGTTCCGTTTAGACGATGAACAAATATGTTTTCAGGTGTTTGAAGCCACAACATTTGGGGGACCAGTACCCGAATGCTTCAAGGTGGATGTGCTAGAGGAGGAGGTAAATGAAGCACAAGAAGAAGAATGGGAGCGTGAAATTGAAATATTCCTTCAAAGCTTAGATGATGATTCCAAAGAAGGAGAACCACTAAATCTAGATAGAACATTGCTTGCGAAAGAATTGAAGAAGGATGATGATGCGTTGGTTTGGGACGCAGACGGTGTGAATTCCCTCTTTTGCTTGCACAAGAAGACTACGGAGGAAGATTTCAAGATGGGTATTGAAGCTTACTTGGAAGGAGCAGACTTGAAATATCCTCCCTAATGAGGGTGTCGGACGTCAAGCCTCGGGACGTTAAACAAGCGCGTGACCTCTAGGTCACGGACCGTCAAGCTATTGAGGTTAAACGAGCGCTGAATGGGAGGCAACCCAAGGTTAGTCTCACTTCCTTTTTACTTGAATTTAATTTTGTCTTTGATGAATGTTTTGGCTATTTGAAAACTTGCGCACTATTAGAATGATTTTGTTTGAATGTTATTATAAGTCAGTTTTGTTAGCACCATGATACATGAATTCGTGACTCCCTTAATTGGTTGCTTTTCATATTTGATTGTAATTAGAAAAGTTGAGGAAATTTCTCAAACATTGACCACTCGATAATCCGGCAAAGCCGTGAGAATTTGAGCCCAAACACATAAATTTTCTTGTCATGAGAGATTCCACAACTTAGCTAATTCTCTAGAACTTGCTTTTGTTCTTTTAATTGATTGATTGCTGTGAGTTACACACCGAGGCATGTTGTTTGTACCTTGAGCCTTTTTGAAGCCACCTTTACTTATATTATATCCTTCGTTAAAACCCCATTTGAGCCGAAACAAAAATGTTCTTTATTTGATAACCCAAGTTTGAAATTATAAAAAGAAAACAAAAAAAATATGATTTTCTTGGAGTTAGGTCACAGTACTTATGATTAGAGCACAATGCTCATCATTAAGTTTGGGGTTGCTTCTGGAATAAGCAACAAATTAAGTTTGGGGTGGGGTACTAGAGAACTACAAAAAGAAAAAAAAATATGAATGAACAAAATGGTGTACACAAAAAAGAGAAAACACCAAATGATTGATAAATAAGTTCTCTAGTATAACAATGCTTGAAATTAAGGGGGAAAATGTGTGAATAATCCGATTTTGTGAATAGGTGATCTTTTAAACTCCAAGTTTTTCTACTTACCTTCCAAAAACATCTACCCTAAAACCTAAGCCCCGTTATAACCCTCAAGTCCTCTAAAGGTGTGAATTCTTATGCATGTTAATTGATTTCTAGAATGTTTGCAAGCCTATGGTAGAATGGTTATGTTTGTGTTGATTGAGTGAAATATATACCATCTTTAAATAGGAGAGAATGTGAGGGAGTGAAGTGATTAAAGTTTGGTCAATATTTGTGAAAAGTTCTTGATTTTTCGTTATAAATCTATGTGCGAGCAAATTCTTGATAGGGATGATCATTGAAATAATAATTGTGGGTATCTAATTTGATTGACTTTGATACTTTGAATAAGATTGTTGATGATAGTGCCAGGTTTTCCGATGGATGAAGATATTCCTTGAGGACAAGGAAAAGTTCAAGTTTGGGGTTGTGATGACTCCACGTCATTACTTTATTTCTACCTATTTCCGAGACCTATTTACGAGGTTTTAGTATGTTTTTATTATATTTTTGCACAATAATAAGTGAAAGTTACATCGAGTACAAGGCTGCGGAAAGCACAAGAAAAGCAGAAAAATTTGAGTACAAGTCTGTCAGTTGGCGCGCGGCGCCAGATGTCTGCGCGCGGCGCCAACGACTAGTGAAAAAATAACCCTTCTGTTCTGTTGTTTGGCGCGCGGCGCGGGAATCCTGCACGCGGCGCGGGCGCGTAACTTTGGCCTATATATTGGAATTTCTGAAGCAGAATTAGGGGACATAATTTTACGGCGAAACGGCAGACTTTTGAAGGCGATCAGAGAACTTATTGGAATGCTTTCTTTCACCTTTGTTGATGTAATTTACTCTTTAATTATGTCTAGCTAAACTTCCATGATTGGATCTTAGGGGATTCTAATTGTTATTGTTCTTGAACCATGTAGTTTCAAATGTTATGTTTAATTAATTACGAAGTTAGTTTCATCAATTCTTCCTTGTGCTTAATGCTTTACATGATTTGATCACTCGTGTGATGAATTTAATAATTTGTTTTACTATGAGAATAGGAATAGATTATTGACCTAGGAATTATTGTAAGATTGGTTTACACTTAAGAGATTTTGGTTTACTAATTGAGATTAAAGATTAAAGCGCAACTTCCTCCCGGATGATAAATCATCCTAAGAGATTAGCGGGGTTTATGATCAAGGGAGAGGATTATGTTATCAAGAGATTGAGCATAGTTATTTATTTTAATCAAATCGTGAAACTAGTTTGGTAATTTGTTAACATACATGAACTACCGAGACAATAATAATTAGATGAACCGAAAAGGTCCAATCACTTCTCCTTCTAAAGTCAAACCCTAATTTCAAAGTTTATTTTCTCCAACAAACCCTAGAAAAATCCCCCATTTTATATTAATGTTAATCTACCTAAATATGTTTTCAAACTACAATTGTTGATTTATCACAATCCCTGTAGAGACGATCTTACTTACTTTTATTATTACTTGACGGCAGTTTAGTACACTTGCTAAATTATTCATCACTGAATGTCAAGTTTTGACGGGAGTTTCCCCAAACCATGTGAACTACACTCAAGGAAACCCCTACTCAAACAATTACAACCAAGGTTTGAACAACCATCCGTACCTTTCGTACAATAACAACAACACTTCATATGCACATGACCAAACACCTTCTTCTTCTGCACCACTAGGATTCCAAAATACTGCCTACCCTGCTCAAAACGCTCCTAGGAAATCTAACCTTGAAATAATGATGGAAAGCTTCATAGCTGCTCAAGCTCAAACCAACAAAGATTTCTTAAATCAAAACTTACACACTAATGATCAAATTGAGCACTTACTAAATCAAAATATACACACTAGTGAGCAAATTAGAGTAAACCACCAATTTGGTCCCTGACTCTGTAACTCCCTCTCAAATAGGTCCCTGACTCTATCAATATCTCAAATTAGTCCCTGTCTCTGACAAACGTTTCTCAAATTGGTCCCTCCGTTAACTTCTGTTTGCTGACTCTGCTAACTATGCTGACGTGGACCGTTAAGTGGTGACATGGACCGTTAAGTGCCACATATTATTAAAAAATAATAATAAAAATAAACATTGACATAATAAAAAAAAATAGAATTTAGAAAGACAGAGAATTAGAGAGATCAGCAGTGGCGACGACGAGCAAAGAAGGGGGAGAAATTTGTTGCGGTGTCCGACGACTGTTCAACAAAACATTCTCCGATTTTGCCCAAAATTCAGTATGTTGCCTTTCTCATTGAGTTAGTGAATTAAAACTACTTTTTCAGAATTTTAGCCTTCCCATTATCTCTTTTAAAACCCCAATTTTCTTCATTGATGAACTTCATTGTTTTTGTTGGTTCTTCATCTTCGCCGGTGCACAGTTTCTCCAGATTTCGCCGCCGTACTGCATAAACGGGTATGTATATTCATGAGTTTCTTCATCTTCTGTACTTATTCTTAAACCCTATCTCATAATTAAGTTGTGATAAAAAATTGATGGTTATGTTTTGGGTTGAATGAAAATTATTGAGTGGTTTTTGGCTTGATTGTTGGTTATATATGAACATTAATAATTGGATATTTTTATTTAGGGTTTTATATTATTTTTCTATGAATCTATGCTTATGAAACCTTTTTTAGTAATTGGGTATTTTTTGAACCTCTGTTTTTTTGCTGGTCATGTCGTCGGAGAATGTTTTAACTCTGTGATAGGTAAGAAATCAAATGAATTACATGTCTTTTGATTCTAGTCTGATTCTAGTCTGATTCTAGTGGTGGATGCTATCAAATTGTCGTCGTGGATTCTAGTGGTGGATTCTAGTTTGTTTCTTTCCCCCTTGTAACATGCGTTTTCTTGGTTTGTATGCCGTGTTCTGTTTTTTTTTCTTTTGCTTTTACCTTCCCTGTTGACATGTTAGCAGGTTTGGTTTTATTGTTCTTTCAACTTGGACCTCATGCACTCCTTGTGCCAAGGTTTCTTGTTGACTTGGGAAGGGTGATTAAATGGGTGAAGAATGATAAAACGAGAGCAAGAGCCAAATGTAAGGAGCCTGAATGTCCTTGGGAGATTTTTTGTTCTTGGAGTAAAGTTCGTAAAAGCTATCAAGTGAAAACATTCCATTCAAAGCATGTATGTGGGAGAAAATTCCAGAACAAACAAGCAACTACGAAGTGGGTTGTGAAGCAACTTACAGAGAAGGTAAGAACTCAACCAACTATCTCATATGTTGAAGCTTATGAGTTCTTAAAAAGAGAATACGGAGTTCATGTGGATGACTCCAAAATTTACAGAGCACTCAAAGAAGCAAAGGAAATTGTTGAAGGTAGTGAAATGGAACAATATGCAAGAATTTGGGATTATGCACATGAGCTTTTAAGAAGTAATGATGGATCAACAAGTAAGGTTGATACAATTCCAATTCCAGAGGCTGTACCACAATTCAGACGATTTTATGTGTGCCTAGATGCTTGTAAGCGGGGATTCAAGGCAGGATGTAGGCCATTTATTGGCTTGGACGAATGTTTCCTTAAAGGTTATTACGGCGGACAACTACTCTCTGCAGTTGGCCAAGATGCCAACAATCATATTTATGTCATTGCGTATGCGATAGTTGATGTGGAAAACAAGGATAATTGGAAGTGGTTTTTGACATTGCTTCATGATGACCTTGGTGATTATAGACAAAACGGATGGAACTTCATGTCTGACATGCAAAAGGTAGGTTAAATTTCTAATTAGTTCTTTGAATATTGTTTTTTTAAGTTCATTGCATTGTGTAAATTTATTATTTATTGTTTATTTATAGGGTTTGATACCTGCAATGCAAGAGGTGATGCCTGGTGTGCCACATAGGTATTGTGCATTGCACATGTGGAGAAACTTCACCAAGCAATGGAAAGACAAAGAACTTAGAGGTGAAATATGGAAGTGTGCAAAATCCACAACTGTGAACCAATTTAATCTCGCATTGGAAAAGGTTAAGACAAAGAATGTTCAGGCTTGGGAGTACCTTTCTAAATGGCCTAAAGAGGCTTGGACCAAGGCCCACTTCAGTGAATTTTGTAAGGTAGACAACATAACAAACAACACTTGTGAGGTATTTAATGCTAAAATACTAAAGTATAGGGGTAAGCCTATTTTGACTATGGCAGAGGAGATAAGATGTTATGTTATGAGGACAATGACTAATAATCGGTTGAAGCTGGAAGGAAGAGTTGGTATTCTATGTCCAGCTCAACAAGCTAGGTTGGAGCAGGAGAAACTAGAGAGGAACAAATGGACAAGTCATTGGGCAGGAGATGTGCCTGGATTTCGGTTTGAAATTCATGGACCACAACCGAAAGTAGAAGTTGATTTGCAACTTGCTACTTGTAGTTGCAGGTTTTGGCAACTTACAGGTATAACATCTTATTCTTAAATTTAACAACTATTTAAACATGTTTGTGCATCTATTGGATTGACAACTTACAATTTCATTTATATATTTGGTAGGAATTCCATGTAAACATGCTTGTGCAGCTATCAGTTGGAAGAATGAAAATCCAGAGGAATACTGTAATGGTTGGCTTGGTTTAGCATCCTACAAAGCATCTTATGAATTTTTTATCCAACCTGTGCGGGGAGAAACATATTGGGAGCCTACTCCATTTACAAAGCCTGTACCACCAAGGGTGAAAAGAAGTGTTGGTAGGCCCAAGAAAAATAGGAGGAGAGATGCAACTGAAGTACCGGCTAGTTCTGGTAAGGTGAAGAGGACTTTGCCTGATTTTCAATGCACCCGATGTGGTTCTCTCGGTCACAATACTATTGGTTGCCGCATCCAAGGAGTTCCCATAAAACCCAAGAGGTGGAAACCACCAACTACAATTGGAACTAATCAAGCTACAACTGCAACCAAGGGCCAGGGCCAGGGAGAGGCTGGACATGCAGTAGAAATTTAGTTATTATTTTGGATGCTAATGGTTTTGTGCCTTTGGATCTTATTTTGGATGTTAATGGCTTAATGCCTTTTGGATCTTATTTTTGGATGTTAATGGCTTAATGCCTTTTGATCTTATTTTTAATGTGGCTTAATGCCTTTATATATATCTCCAATTTCCATTGCAATATGTTGCTTAATTTGATTAAAATTGAAATACATTCATTATATTGATCCTAGCAGGTTGTGCTTCTTGGTTTTTTTCTCTCTTTTCAAATTAGTCCTTGACTTTTTAAACTTGCAATCAAATTAGTCCCTGTCTTTTTTCATTTTTGTCAAAATAGTCCCTGTTTTTTTTATCCAATTACAATTAAAATAATTATTTGTACACGTGGCACTTTAAGATGCTGATGTCATGGTCCATGTCACCACTTAACGGTCCACGTCAGCAGGGTTAACGGAGTTAGCAAACAGAAGTTAACGGAGGGACCAATTTGAGAAACGTTTGTCAGAGACAGGGACTAATTTGAGATATTGATAGAGTCAGGGACCTATTTGAGAGGGAGTTACAGAGTCAGGGACTAATTTGGCGGTTTACTCGAGCAAATTAAGCAATTAACAAACAAATTAGATGTCTTAGCCACATACAATAGAATGTTATAAACACAAATCGCACAAGTGGCCGAACAACAGTCATCTACTTTTGTTCCTGCAGACACATTTCCTAGCCAGCCTCATCCAAACCCAAGGGGACATGTGAATGCTATTATATTACGAAGCGGAACACAATACGATGGACCAGCTGATCCTAGAACTAATAATCCAGTCAAGCAGCCCAATACTGATGAACCAACCGAAAAGGGAAGTGAACCAAATAAAGAAGAGAAAGAAGATAATGGCGAGGAAACGGTAGAAAAGAAGAAACCTTATGTGCCTCCGCCACCTTATAAACCACTCATACCTTATCCTCAAAGTTTCGAAAAATCTAAAAGTGCAGGGCAATTCAAGAAATTCGTAGAGCTTCTAAAACAATTAAATATCACGATACCTTTTACGGAAGCTATTACCCAAATGCCCTCACACGCTAAATTTCTTAAAGAAATCTTAACTAATAAAAAGAGGATCGAGGATGACGAAACCGTTATGCTTACTGTCGAGCGGAGCGCCATACTTCAAAATGAAATGCCTCCTAAGCTAAAAGACCCAGGAAGTTTCTCCAAACCCTGCGTTATTGGAAAATACGTCATAGATAGAGCCCTATGCGATTTAGGATCCAGTATTAGCTTAATGCCTATGTCCATATGCGAAAAACTTAAGTTAGGAGAATTGAGACCAACTAAAATGTCAATACAATTCGCTGACCATTCTGTCAAATACCCTCTAGGTATACTAGAAATCGTGTCAGTACGTGTAGGTTGAAGGTGTGAAAAACACAAGAAGGGGAAGGTTGAATTGTGTTTTGAAGATTTAAAAATTTCTTCAAGATTACAAAATCTATCAGAGTCTACAATGGCAGCAGATAATTCAAATACACAATTAAATTAGAAGCAAGATTGAGAGGATGAAAGGGAAGGAGAGAACACACAAAGATTTTATACTGGTTCCCCTCACAACTTGAGAGTACTCCAGTCCCCTTATCTTTGAACAAGAGAGTTTACTATAATCACCAAGATTATACAATTGCTCAAGCACACAGCAAGAGACTTCACAAGATGCTCAGGCACACAACAAGAGACTTACTCTAATTGCTCTAGAACACACAGCAGGAGACTTCCAAATGCTCAAGCACACAAGCAAGAGACTTCACAAAATGCTCCAGATCACACAACAAGAGAAATCCAAATGCTCAAGCACACAAGCAAGAGACTTCTAAATCTTATACAATAAGATTGTTTACAATGATACACCTATGACTAACTCTTACAAATATTATCAAAAGCTGAAGGCTTTGACTTTGAATGAAGATCTTGAGTTAAGTCTTGTGCAGATATTTGCTATATATTACGATCTTTGGCTTGAATGAACACGTTCTTTCTTTCTGTTGTGTGCAGCTTTTGAGTTTAAGCTCTTTTGAGAAGTTTTATCATTCAAAGACACCTTTGTCAATTCAAAGTAGTCTTGTATTTATAGGATTTAGAAATAGAGACGTTTGAATATGACCGTTGTGAGATATCAGTGTGCCCGTTTGAAAGGTACTCAGACCATGTTTTAACTTATTCCAAAAATGGCAAACTACTTGATCTTTTCTGGTTCTCGAAGATAGTTCGTTTGCACAGAAGAGGTAATAATAATACCGTTGTCTTGAAATTCCCTTTCTTGACTTGTTGGACTGGCATACAGCAGCATCCATTTTGTCCTTCAGTAGTTTATAGCTCGAGGGAAATATTCTTAGACTTTATTCCATCAGAACAAAGTGTTTTAGTCATTCTTGTGCAGCTTCTGAGAGTACACTTAAATTGCTTCTGACAGATTCTTCTTGCTTCTTGATCATTCCATTGCTTTGAGACTTTTGTAGGTTCTGACAATCTTTCTTCAGATTTGGTTCATTCAGAACCTCTGAATGCTTCATTCAATTCGGTTTTGAGCTTCTCTATTTCTATCTCCGTTGTTAACTTCATACTTTCTTTTCTGAGACACTTGTAGCTTCTGATTGGCTTCCTTCAGAATTGGTTCTCTCAGAACTTCTGAATGCTTCAGATGCATATACTCTTTTTTGAGCTTCTCAGAATCTATTTTCTTAGTTAACTGCACACTTTCATTTAAGATCATTAGTGTTCTTCAATTGCATATTAATACTTTGTTATCATCAAAACTTTATCAAGTTCTTGGGGTTTGTTCTAAGAACCATTTTTGTTCTAACAATCTCCTCCTTTATTATGATGACAAACATATGTATTAATTTCCAATTGTTGTTGAATTAATTTATCATGTTTTCATCATGTTTATGAGTTTTGCAAGCTCCCCCTGAGTCAGAGACACTGTAGGGTTAGGTTTGTAAGCTCCCCCTAAGTTTGTCCATGATTAATTAAGACAGTTTAAGAAATAATCAATATATCTTAAGATCAACCTATCATACTTGACACTCAGAAGAGAGGTTTGCAAGCTCTCCCCCTATGTCATATAGATACAAGACAAGTTTGCAAGTTGTTTCAGAATCTACATATGAGAGTTTGTTCTATGAGATTATAACCATTTCCCCTTTTCAATATAAGCGCAAAAGATACTGAAACATATATATATATATATATATATATATATATATATATATATATATATATATAAATATAGAATTAACCGATAATCATTTCCTTGAATGCAATTTCAGTCATTGTATTCCATCCATAAATAAAGTTGCAAACAATTTTCCCTTTTTGTCAATAAATGCTTTGATAAACAACTGAAAAAGAGGATAAATTCATTTGATTAACACATGTGATCTTAACTACTTGTTCTGTAACAACCTGACTTATGCTCTTGTATTATTACCAAGAAAGATGCCAATATTCTTTCTTTCTTCCGCAATTAATCTTTCTCTTTCTCCCCCTTTTGTCATCAGTCAAAAAGAGCTGTATGGGAAAGATAAGATTTACGTTACCAAATTGTTGTGGTCCAATGTAGTCAAACCAAAAACAGTTAAATGCCATGTGTCAATAAAGCAAAAGTTATTAACGCCCGTGATAGAATACAAACATGTGAAAAAGGGCTATAAAAGGAAATATTCTTCTTCACTTTACTCATAGAAAAGTTATCTAAAGAATAAGGTTTTTACAAGGAAAGTTATAAAGATGAGAAGATCAGCTCGCAAATTTGCAGAAACACAGAGAAAAACTCAAGAAGAGGCAGCCAAGTCCAAGCAGCCCAGGGTTAAACCAGAGATTGTAGAAATCTCTTATGACTCAGAGAAGGCTGACTCTGATTATGCAACATTTTTAGAGACTTATACTGAAGAAACACAATCTGATGAAGTGGAATCTAAGGTCACTTGTGAGGTGGTTGATAGTTCCAAGTCACCAGATCCACAGCCAGATTCAACATCAACAGAGTCAGATGATGACTCTGATTCAACAGATTCTGAGATAGAGTCTGAATAATTTGCTGTGGTGTTTTCAGTTTTGTACTCTTTTAAGTTTGCATTAATAAAAATTTGCCTTTCCTTGTGTTTCCTTAATTTTTATAGTTTTCTCTTCAAAAGAATTTTATGCAAAAGCTTAAGCAATCAATGGTTAAATAGATTAAAAACAAACTATCATGCAAGAATAGATCAGCCAAAAGATGTTTATATCATAAATACGTTTAAAAACAGAGGATAGAATGATAAGAAACTACATAAAAACCACTATAAAGAAAATCAAGATCATCAGATAAGCTTGCGAAGCATCTCTAAGATTTGTTTTTGAGTTTCTTGAAAACTTGCATCATGGGCACTCATCTCATTCAATCTTTCATCTTGAGCATCCATCCTTCTTAACCATTCTTGACGTTCAACAGTCATATCTTGATCTCTTGAAGATTCTCCTATACATACTATTTGAGGATTTATATCCATTGTAGATACCTCCTTGTCTGTAACAACATCTTCAATAGAAGTTTCTTTTCCTTTCTCTTGCTCTGAAGTCATCACCACTTGATCTACAACAATATACATATCTTCAGCTTCTTCTTCAGTAGTTGTAGGAGTAGGAAATGTTAACCTTGATAGATTTTCTCTCTCAATGGATTGTATCAAAGCAGTAAAATCTTACCTAGATTTTCTAACAACATCTTCCTTGATGTGTTCTAGATAACAGTCAAGAGCATGACTGAATCTTGCTTTGATTTCTCTAGCTTCTGCTTCTAAATCAGATTGAATGACCATGAAGTTTTCATGTCTCTTGAAAAAGTTCTGAAGATCATAATGAATTTCATTCTCCAATTTGGGCTAGGTTTTAGAATGAAATTGTATGGTTGAATGCAGGTTGGGATGGATTTGGCTCGTTTGGCTTTGTAGGTATGTCTTTGATGTAATATCTCAGAGAGGTTTGATTTAGGTAAGGGGTAAATTGGTTGTTCTTGGGAAGGGTAAAGGTACTCAAGATCTTCAGAGTATTCTAATGAATTCTGAAATGATGTTTCAAATTTTTGGTTAAAGAATTCATCAATGATAGGATCAAGAGGTACTAGGAAAGGTAGGTTGAGTTCAGAAAGATTGAGGATTTGGTTATTAGATTCTAAATAGTCAGTGATGATTGGAGGTGTGTTATCAGAATCTGATTGAAGAGATTGGTTTGATAAAGTGGAGGGTAGTTGTGTTTGTATCATCTCAGGGTTTGGGGCTTCTGGGTAGGTTGTCTGAGATGTTTGTGGGATTGGGGTGTTTTTTGGGAGTAAAGGTTCTTGGTGTTCAGATGTTATGGGGTTGGTTGGAATTGAAGAGTCTTGATGTTGGTCTGCAGCTAAGTTCTGGATCATTGGATGGCTAGGGATTTCATCTAGAAATTCTAAGTTTCTGGATGCATTGGATTCTGAGAACATCATTTGAGCAATGTTCTCAGCACTAGGTGTGTTGTGGTCTAAGGATTTTGATGAGGATGAGGTTGGAGAAGTTAGAGAATGAAGCACATTAGATTCAGAACATTTTGCATTATCAGAAGCAGAAATTAACTTTCCTTTTGATTGCTCGTCCACTTGATGTTTTCCTTCTTCATCAGCAATCTTGATCTATTCTTGAGACTTAGCTGCTTCAATAGGTTTGTCCTTCTCTTGAAGATTTCCTTTCAAACCTTCAGTTAGCTTCAACTTCTTAGCCTTTTGTTGGTCATCTGAATCATTTTCCCTTGGTCTTATCTTTGACAGTCTAGCATATACTTCTCCTTCATCCTTTACTGCTTTCTTGAACTTTAGGAAAACATCCTTAATTATCCTTTCATGCACATGAGGGAAATCTCTTAAAAACTTTGGATTTTCTTCTGTAAGAGTTACAGATCTGGCAGATCTATTTCTAATTTTGATGAAATCACATCTCTCAAGAAACCCCAGACTTATCTTTGATGGAGGATATAGAACCTGAACCAATGGAGGAATGGTTGTACTTAAGCACTCCACAATGCCAGACTGATAGAACAGTTCAGAGAGTAGTCTTGGATGTCTTATGATGGGATTTTTATCCTTCAGACTTTCTACTATATTCTTGCAGATGTCATCAAACAGAAAGTCAGCTACATTGAATGATTTGTTCTTCATGGCAAAGTACATAAACATTTGATGTTCCCAAGATAACCTTTTAGAAACATTCTTAGTTGGTACAATGGTTGCATGGAAGATTTCAAGATGAGTTCTTCCAATTGAGTTTAGTCTGTCTCCATCTTGGTTGACCATTAGATTCTTGAAGCTCTTTTTGTAATTCTCATCTTCTTGAAATTCGCGCAGTTTCTTCCCATTCTGACGCAATCCACACAGTTGAGCGATGTGATCTATTGAAATTGCAACATCCAATCCAACAATGTTTGACCTAATTTCTGTGGATGTGAATTCTTTCAGACCCATTTCACTTCTTGATTGCCCTCTCAGATTCGGATTCCTTGATATCATCAATTTTTCTTCCTTTTCAGCCGCTTCCCAGTCGTATACAAATGCTCTCATCCAGAAGTGTTTAACAAGATTTGGAAGAGTTGGACCGTTTAACATATCAAAATACCTTTTCATCTCCAGAGTACGTAGGTAATTTTGACCCCAATCTTGACCGTTTGTTTTAAGTTCCCTGAAGTCAATAACTTGTTCTTGACAGATTTCTAACTTTTCTTCACTGAACTGAACATTGTTTTGAAATCCTTTGGCTATTCTTTCACAAACAGCGATGGATGTTAACTTCGTTGATTGTTTTGATGAGGATGATTCCATTTCTTATTGATGATCAAGATTACTTGAAGTGAACTAGATTGAGATGAGAAGGTTGGATTTTTTAGGGTTTGTAAAAAGGAAAGTAAAGAATGAAAAAATTTAATAATACAAATGAAAGGTTTAATAAAAAGAGAGGGAAATTTGTTTTCAACCTTTGGAATTCACAATTTTCTTCATCAACTTCATTTTTCATCCAATTAGCTTCAATACACGTGGTGAATAATAAGCTTAGTAACTTACACGAAAGAGATTAACTGTAAAAGTAAAAATATCTGAAAATGTTTCCTCTTTCGTGTTAAGACTTCTGATCGCTAGAATACAACGCGTCTTCAGAGTCTGATTGTCTCAGAAGCAATCTAGAATTCATAAGAGCAAGGACCTCTGTTTCTGATACCTATTAGATTTTGAGTTCCTCAGGATGTCTTATAGTTCAAAAGTTTTGAAGTTTACTAGTTTACTCTTCATTAATGTGTTTGATTCTAATTGGTAAAGGATAAATTTATACTTACCTTGATGTGTCATTTATGAGAACACTGAGGCAATTATGAATTTAATACTTGTTGGCCTCTTCTATCATTTAGATTTGAATTAGATTGGAGATTCTGAATGATTGTGTTCTCTTTTCCGAGCATCCTTATTCGTCATGATTGAAATTATCATCCCACCAAGATGTGTCACAATCTTCTTTAGTATAGTAAGGCATACATTCGTCATCTCTTGAGTCACTTTCACATAGATTTTCTAAATAATCTTTGTCTTCAGGTTCTGACTCATTTTCAAGCTCTTCATCGTCTCCTATATAATGTATGCATTCTTCATAGTCAATGAATTCTTTTGAGATAATAGCTTTTTGTCCTTTGCATATTATATGCCTCCAAGAGCTGGAAAATTCATGATCTCTTGATGGATGTATTGAAATAAACACAATTTTATCTTTTGGTACCCATTTTCTGATGGGTCCTCTTGGGTTAGTTTCAGAACATTCTGCGTCTTGTGTAACTTCTGAGATTTCAATACTCTTATAGCAAACACAAGGCTTACATAGGAGTTTAGTTTCATTTTTAAGAAAATTATGTTCCATAACCTTAGAAGTTGAGGGTTCTAAAAGATTCAGATTCGTTAAGTTTTCAAACATAGATTTTAACCCTTTCCAACCTAAACCTCTGGAGTCACGATTTATCTCAGAAGGTATTACAGAAAAATGGGTTCTTTCTGGTATGAAGGTAGAATAGAGATGATGAAGCTCGAAAGATAATTTTCTTTGCTCAGTGTTCTTGATATCAATCCTTTTAGATACACTCTCATGTTCTTTGGAGGATTCATAGCAATTAGCACAATCATTTTTACAATTCTTTGTTTTGCTTAAAGATTCTTTATACAAAGATTCAAATATTTTTTATTACTCACTGAGTTGATTAAAATCATCTTTCAATTTCTTATACTTCTGTGAAATTGCAAGATATTTGGACAGAATTCTAATGCAGACTCCACGAAGTTGATTTATGGATAAAAAATTGATTACCTGTCCAGTTTCTTTTGACTCTAGTTCTGACTCATATCCAGAGTCTGAATGATCTTCATTTGCCATAAATGCACACTCATCCTCTTCATCTTCTTCAGATTCTTTGTCAGAGAATATGTCCAATTCTTCTCAAGTAGTCATTTGAGTTTTCACCATTTTTCCTTTAAGCTTTGCTCTTTTCCAATTTTCAAGCTTCTTGGTGAACCTTTCAAGATATTCATCGTCTGATTCTTCCTCTAGTTCTTCTTTAGCTTGAGAGGATGTGCTTGAAAATGTTGATGATTCTGACTTGGAGCTTTTCACTTTGTTCTCTATATTCATCTTGAGCATTCTTGCTACAAGATCTATGACTTCATCTTTTATCATAGACCCTTTACCAGAATCTTCTTCTTTCTTGACAAAGATGACTTTCTCATCTTCTTTAGCTTTAAATGTTTCTTCATGAGTTTTGAGATAACTTATCAAGGATAGAAGATACATTTTGTCAATGTTCTATGTTTCCTTAATTCTGGTGATCACATGATTCCATTTCTGAGGTTGACTTCTGAGAATCTTCAATATCGGATCAGACTCACTATAGTTTCCACCTATAGTTTTGAGTTTATCTACAAGATTTTTAAATCTTATAAACATAGATTCTATGTCTTCCTCTTCTTCCATGATAAACAATTCATATTGTTGAATCACGAAGTCAGCTTTGAGTTGTTGATCATGTTTGTTGCCCTTGTCACATGTCCACAAAGAATCATAGATTCCTTTGACTTGACTAATCATTTCATCAATGAAGCTTTCATCGTTGTTAGCAACTGGTTGTGATCTCTTCTTGCATAGATGATGTTTCCTTGCACTTGCTTTTTTCTCCTTCTTTTGAATGCCAAAAATCTTTTGTTTCCACCAATTAAGGTTTACACAGTCTTTGATGGGCAGTGGTGCCTTTTTAGACATAGTGTTTTTCTGGATTTTTTCTGTTTCACTGTTAAGTGATTAGTAATCAGAACCGGAGCTCTGATACCAATTGAAGGTGTGAAAAACCCAAGAAGGGAGGGTTGAATTGTGTTTTGAAGATTTAAAAATTTCTTCAAGAATACAAAATCTATCAGAGTCTACAATGGCAGCAGATAATTCAAATACACAATTAAATTAGAAGCAAGATTGAGAGGATGAAAGGGAAGGAGAGAACACACAAGGATTTTATACTGGTTCCCCTCACAACTTGAGAGTACTCCAGTCCCCTTGTCTTTGAACAAGAAAGTTTACTATAATCACCAAGATTATACAATTGCTCAAGCACACAGCAAAGGACTTCACAAGATGCTCAGGCACACAGTAAGAGACTTACTCTAATTGCTCCAGAACACACATCAGGAGACTTCCAAATGCTCAAGCACACAAGCAAGAGACTTCACAAAATGCTCCAGATCACACATCAGGAGACTTCCAAATGCTCAAGCACACAAGCTAGAGACTTCTAAATCTTATACAATAAGATTGTTTACAATGATACACCTATGACTAACTCTTACAAATATTATCAAAAACTGAAGGCTTTGATTTTGAATGAAGATCTTAAGATAAGTCTTGTGCAGATATTTGCTATTACGATCTTTGGCTTGAATGAACACGTTCTTTTTTTTATGTTGTGTGCAACTTTTGAGTTTAAGCTCTTGTGAGAAGTTTTATCATTCAACGACACCTTTGTCAATTCAAAGAGGTCTTGTATTTATTGGCTTTAGAAATAGAGACGTTTGAATATGACCGTTGTGAGAGATCAGTTTGCCCGTTTGAAAGGTACTCAGACCATGTTTTTACTTATTCCAAAAATGGCAAACTGCTTCTTCTTTTCTGGTTCTCGAAGATAGTTCCTTTGCACATAAGAGGTAATAATAATACCATTGTCTTGAAATTCCCTTTCTTGACTTGTTGGACTGGCATACAGTAGCATCCATTTTGTCCTTGAGTAGTTTATAGCTTGAGGGAAATATTCTTAGACTTTATTCCATCATAACAAAGTGTTTTAGTCATTCTTGTGCAGCTTCTGAGAGTACACTTAAATTGCTTCTGACAGATTCTTCTTGCTTCTTGATCATTCCATTGCTTTGAGACTTTTGTAGCTTCTGACAATCTTTCTTCAGATTTGGTTCATTCAGAACCTCTGAATGCTTAATTCAATTCGGTTTTGAGTTTCTCTGATTCTATCTTCGTTGTTAACTTCATACTTTCTTTTCTGAGACACTTGTAGCTTCTGATTGGCTTCCTTCAGAATTGGTTCTCTCAGAACTTCTGAATGCTTCAGATGCAGATACTCTTCTTTGAGCTTCTCAGAATCTATTTTCTTAGTTAACTACACACTTTCATTTAAGATCATTAGTGTTCTTCAATTGCATATTAATACTTTGTTATCATCAAAACTTTATCAAGTTCTTGGGGTTTGTTCTAAGAACCATTTTTGTTCTAACATAGGTCAATTCTTTATCCCAACTGATTTTATAGTCATGGACATAAGGGAGGATTCCAATACACCTATCATTTTAGGAAGGCCATTCTTAGCTACTGCTGGTGCACTAATAGATGAAAAGAAAGGAAAGCTCACTTTTGAAGTGGGTGAAGAAAAAGTAGAATTTATTTTAACACAATTCATGAAAGCACCAACTATAGATGATAGTTGTTACATGTTAGACGTCATCGAAGAATGTAGAAAAGAGATAGAGAAGGATCAAACTAAATATTTTGAAATTCTAAAAACTCCCAACCCTCCCCCACCCATAAACAGACGTAGCTGAATGTTTAGAAATTACATCAGATCATACGCCTTGCTCGTTAAAACCAACTTTAAAACTCAAAACTCCATCAGGATTCCAAAAAGGAGCACCTGCTGCTCCAAATATCCCTACAAAGTCAAACCTGGAACTTATAATGGAAAATCTTGTCCTAGCTCAGACTCAGCTAAATAAGTAGTTCACAAATTAAAATATTCATACAAATGAGTTGATTATACAGTTGGTTAACAAAGTTGATCTTATGGCCACCCACAGCAAAATGCTTGAAAACGTACCCCCTCCTCCTTACAAACCTCCAATCCCATATTCTCAAAGATCTGAAAAATCTAAGATTGGAGGACAATTTGAAAAGAAAAGCTCTTGGTTTAAACTCGATATAGTTGAAAGAAATGTCGATAACACACCCTTTAAACGAGTACCTCCCGACATACTAAAAGCCCACCCAAAAAGTAATATCTTCCAAGATAAGACACCCCTGTTCGTCTCGAAGAAAAAGAAAAAGAAAGGAAAAAGGAAAACACATATGAAATGGTTTGACATGTTCAAATGGAGACCTAAGGATGTTGGGCATAAGTTTAAGAATGTGAGTATGGAAGAGGCACCATATTGATCTAAAGGGTTAAGAAGTCGAGCTAACCGACTTTAAACAAAGCGCTGCATGGGAGGCAACCCATGAATTTTTTTATTTTTTCCGTCATTTATTTTTGTTATATTGATGACTATCACTAATAGAGCTCCTACACATATTTCTCAAAATGATGCCACTGGTGGGGGCGCCAACATTGTTCCACCTGCACACACTACACATTTTTATAAAACTTTTGCAGGCAATTCCTCCTCATCAAGACAGAGTACCATATGCATTAGTGCGCACAAAATACTATCAACAAGGAGCGCAATGGACTCTTTTACGCTATGCATCAACAAGAGGAGATGTTGGGACAAATGAAGTTCATGCAAGCCCAGCAAATACAAATTCTTCAAAACCAAAATGAGATATAGGGCTATTACAACAGATGGGAGAGTTCATAAGAACGCCGTCAACAATAGCTGGATAGTGTCATACAAAAACTAGACGGTTTGAGGCTTCGGTTTGACGACTTTCAAAATTATCAACAGCCTCCCCCATGATTCTCTCACAATACTCCAGGCTTTCCACTTCAATTCTACTCTTGAGTCGCAACAGTGAGGACACTGTTGGATTTAAGTTTAGGGGAGTATTCTACTGCTTTTATCTATTTATTTTCAGTCATCTAAATTTCTATTAGTTTATTTTTCCTTTCACATAATAAAAATAGCATCTTCTTTGGTGTATTTTAAATTTTTCTTTTCTTGAGCCAAGTTAAAATATTTTCTAAAGATTTAGGATAATAGCTCACTTAGACAGTATATAGGTTAAGGAGTGACGAGAGGCTGAGTTAAGGAAATTAGGTTTCAAACGAAATCGATATTTTTCCAACACCCAGAAGTCTCCCTAGTATGGATATCAATTTGAATACCCATTGTGCCAAAATCTCCTGATTTGAATTTGTGGAGTCGTTTAGTAGTTTATTTACCAATCGGACACCATCTATAATAAGTCGCACATTAAGTAGGTCAGTCGATGAATATAAGCGAAAAATCATCTAATGCAACCAAATAAGGTCATATTGTGGTAATACGGTTAAACCTTGAGAAAAAATAATGATAAATAGAAAAAAAAATATATATATATGAACAATGCTTGTAAAGCTAATGCAAAAATTTGCATCATCGAGCTGAATTGCGAAAAATAAGATGAATAAAGATGCTAACCGGCTTTCTTAACATGTGTGTGACATAGATAAAGGGTCTTAATGTGACTGTCTAGAATGAAAAAGGATGAAACAAAGGAGAAGATTTAGATTTTAGTACAACGGCATGATCCAAATTCGGTATGTGTAAGAGGGAGAACTTTGTGTGTCGTTGAAATACCCTTCTTGAGGGGATATGCACCTAATTAATTAATCTTGGCTGATTTGAATTTCTGACCATGTATGAGTATTTGTGATGCTGTTTTTCTCTGAGTCTGTGTGTGTGAGTTGCTTAGCATTTCAAATGTTTTCTATATGCAAGCTAAATTGCTTGAGGACAAGCAATTGTTCAAGTTGAGGGGAGTTTGATACACCGGAAAATCTGCTATTTATTTAGTTAATTTAATATAATATTTCAATAATTTTATTTCGATTTCGGAGTTTTATATTATGAATCGTTACTAAATTATCTTATTTTATATAAACAGATAAAAATTCATAGAATTGAAGAAAGGAGCGAAAACAGACCAAAAAGGGACAAAAAGAGCCATAAAAGTGCAGCTAAATGGGCCACACAAGTGCAGCCCAAAACAACAAGCCATGTGGCGGACGCCACACACAAGCTGGCACACGCCAGCCTCACTCATAACACTTGTGGCGCACGCCACAAGTCTTGAAGAGGAAGAAAACAATCCTGGCGGTCGCCAGGAATCTAAGGGTGGAGAATTCACCCGATTTCAAGTCCCACATCGCCTTAATCAAAATTTTGTTTCTTATGTAATAGTATAAATAGGTCCTCATTCCAACATTTTAAGACAACAATTGACTTGAACAAGAACACCACTTGTGATAGTTGATTGGAGAAGAGAGGACCGAGCCTTTGTGCTTGGACCCATTCTCATAGTTTAATTTTATTTCCGTTGTACCGGCGTTGTACTCAACATTTTTATTCAGTTTCTTATTTTATTTTCTTTATTGTTTTTCTTTATTGTTTTTATTTATTTTATGCTTTATTTATTTATTTGCTTTATGTTTATTTTTCCTGCTTATTTATTTATTTATTTCGTTTTTAGTTTTGGTTTTAGTTATGTTTAGCTAATTTAATATTGTTAGGATGTGTAATTAGGAGCTAGTAGGGATTCGGTATTTAGTTCGCGCGCCCTCTTTTTAACGAGTTTTCCTAACCAGTTTTTAATTAAACGTTGACTATAATTTGTCACGACAGTGAGAATTAATTAAAGTAAAAATCAATATAGCGAGAGCATGGGATTTCTACTAGATAGTAAAAACTGAACATTGATTCTGATTTGCAAGAACACCACTTGGGATTGGAGTTAATTAAATTATATTGGTTTTCAAAAAGTACGTTATTAGCGGATGTGAGGACGAGATTAAACATCACATTTATAATCTACAATACTAGTCAAGATTTGCGAGAGCTGAGATTGATATTTTTAAATTAATATAGTTTCGAAAACTATCCTTTTATCAAAGCGCGAATTAAGTATTGAACCCTTCGAAGCAATTAAGAGCTTATCCTAGTAATACGCTTTATTCCTAATTTAAATCTAAAAATATTTTATAATTTCCAAAACCCTCTATTTTACTGTTTAGCCTTAGATTTACAACGTAGCATTAGATAACGGTAGTTCGACTATTGGTCTCTGTGGAATCGATAATCTTTTATAACTATATGATAAGTCTGTGCACTTGCAGAAATATCGCATCAGTAGTATCCTTAGTCTCCTCTATTTAAAAAAGGCATGGTCTGGCTTGGGCTTGACGAAGGCTAAATTGTAGGCCGTGTTGGTCGGCCTAGCCTATTCTCGTCCCTATCCATATCCATAGAACTCAGGCTACCAAATCACAATTGCTCTCCTCTTCCGGAACCAGACGCTAACCTCTTTTGGAACCGTGACTCGAGTCGGTTAGCCCATAGGCTTTGGCAGCTTACTCACATATTGGAAACCCAAGGGATTTCAACGGAAAAGAACCAAAAGTTACAGCCAAGTGAGCTTTGCATAAAACATTATATATTAGCATTTTAGTTGGCCCTTTCATTAGTATGCTTTTGCACAAATGCGCATGTATGTGTAATGTAAAGATGAAAAATCGACAGACCCAACAACCTATGTGGGTCAGGTTAAGTAAACTATGCCTTTTATCTGACATAATTTGTTACAATAATATCAAAAATGTTATTCAAACACCACATTTACAACATCTCTACAATATTAAGGGGAGTCGCGTGTATATAACCGGGGAGTTCTCTTCAACACATTTGATTAATTGGCATAAAATCTTTCAAACTTGAAAAAATATTTACTTTTAATTTTGTTTTAACTTTATCATCCGCAAACAATCAAAAGATGTCTCATATACAATTTCTCGTAAACAAATAGTTGAGTAGTTTGAGATCAAATTTGGTTAATGTCAGTTAACCAAATGTGTTGAAGAACTCCCCGGTTATATACACGCGACTCCCCTTAATGTTGTAGAGATGTTGCAAATGTGATGTTTGAATAACATTTCTGGAATAAAATATATAGAATCTGGACTGTAGCAGTGGGGAGTTTATTTGTTAATTGTCAGTTTGGAGGAAAGACTGGCCTCTCAAAATAAATAAATAAACGGTTGTAAAACAAAAGAGTGGTCTAACAAATCCATGGTAAAACATATTTTCAAATCATTTGAATCCCTAGATATGACAATGACTATTCAATCGAATACCTTCATTTCAAGCACATTTTTAAGTTCTTCACAGATTCTAGTTGAAGGAATTCCACATAACATTGCATCATCCTTAAATTATGCACAAACTGGAAACGTTACAGAACTTACTATATTTTTCAATGAAAGATGACTATGCTGAAAGCCATTATTTGCCATATCCGGTTCTATAGCCTTTATTCTTTTAGGAACATCCACCTGTGACAGCATATTACTGTCTTCATACGGGGCATTAATAATCTATACTTATATATAAAAGGGATACCACAATTTGGTGTAGACTTTTCTTTATTCCCTTTATACCCCTGCGTGCCACGGTTACTTAACAACAACTATTCTCATTTTTCAAATTAAAACACATATACCATATGTAACTTTTGGCGGTTTCTTTCTCAAGGGAAAAATGGAAGCAAATAATTTTCTAACCGACTTCCCATCTCTCATTCAACTCTCTCCTCACCCTCTTGAAACAAATTACTTTCTTAAATTAAATCACTTGCACATCAGATAGAGAGATCCTACAGGGGTTAGAGATTCAAGAGAAATGGGATGGTATAGACAAATAGACAACAAACGAAGAAATAGGGAATTATGGCCTGAGCAAATATAAAAAATATGTTGCTCTTTCTTATTCTTTGTTTATCTTCTACTCCTATCTCTCTTTTTTCTTTCTATACTTTGATTTCTATTTGATTTATTTTCAAAATTTGATGGTTTTTTTTATGTGTTTTCAATTGCAGGGTAAAAGAGCAAAGACAAGGATTAAGAGATAGATAGAAGAGCAAAGACAAGGATAGATAATCTATCATGACGAAAGAGAAAAGACAAGGATTATCTATCATGACAATATCATATGGCATTGACATCTATGTATGGATTTTGAAGAGTTATTTTGCTCATAGTTAAGGTGATTTTTGTGCTTCTTATTTGCAATGGTAATGCATCATTATAAATCAATATAAATGATTAAATTAAAATATTTAGATGAACGAAAATGATTGGTTAAGGGATAGAATGAAATATACCCCTATGTGTCACGGTTACTTAACAACAACTATTCTCATTTTTCAAATTAAAACACATATACCATATGTAACTTTTGGCGGTTTCTTTCTCAAGGGAAAAATGGAAGCAAATAATTTTCTAACCGACTTTCCATCTCTCATTCAACTCTCTCCTCACCCTCTTGAAACAAATTACTTTCTTAAATTAAATCACTTGTACAGGGGTTAGAGATTCAAGAGAAATGGGATGGTATAGACAAATAGACAACAAATGAAGAAATAGGGAATTATGGCCTGAACAAATATAAAAAATATGTTGCTCTTTCTTATCCATTGTTTATCTTCTACTCCTATCTCTCTTTTTTCTTTCTATACTTTGATTTCTATTTGATTTATTTTCAAAATTTGATGGTTTTTTTTATGTGTTTGACGAGAAAAAAAGAAATGGAGTTAATTCAGGTAAAATCAAATAAAAATAATTGGATTAGGAAAAATAGATTAAATGTCGTGATGAAAAAAATAAATGAAGTTGATTTTCATGTAAACAAAATCAGACATTATTATTAAGAAAAAATATCTTGGATTTGAAAAAAATAATATTATTATAAAGATTGAATGTGTGTTGGAAAAAAATGGAGTTGATTTCTAGGAAAGCAAAATTAGACATTGAAAGTCGTAGTTATCAGTTGGTGTAACCAAAATATGTCAAATGAATTTAAATAGCTTAGTGGTATATGAGATAATCAATTGTGAAAGGACATGAGTTTGATTCCTGGTGAGAAACTTTTTAACATTTTTAATAATTAAATTAGGATTTAAGTAGAGTTAAATTAGGGTTACTTGGAGACTTAATAGCTTTTATATATATAATGATTTTTATAGGGTTTTTTTAACCTATGCAATGTTGCACAGGATAAGAAATGATTAATGCTCCACTTTATGAGGTTTTCAAAATTTTATTAATGAGTCTCAATTTTATTTTTTCTTCTCTCTCCTCTATTAACTTTTACACGTTTATTTTCTCTCTTTCTTCTCTCAGCATATATGCGCACCGCTATCTCAAGTCCACACTAGTTTTCTGTAAAGTTTAAAAATAAGTCAATCCAAATTCCAAACGGTGAGATGTATCATAATTTATCAGCACTATATACAACAAAAAAACCTTAAAAATTTATCAGCACTATGCAATTATTCGATAGGTGGCAAGTGACACACAAGTGCATGGAAAAATTTAGTTCAGCAACATGTGAAGGGAGAAAAAAAACAATATGGATATCTAAACATGAAAAAAGAAATTTATCACCTGTACTAATAATAAATACATTACAATCTGGATACAAATAAAAAGACATGAAAAATAAGGTCATGCGCAGTTTGTTAAAACTAGCCATTGCTTCACGAAACAATATAGTTGAAGGCATAATTCATCATATATATAAATATAAATGAAGATGTTTATGAATAAACATCTCATAATAAAATCATAAACCCCTAGAACCAGGAAGATCAATCCAGTGCAGACTGATTTCCACTTCACCACATTCCACATTTTGCAATCTAAGGATCATATCTTGGATAATTTTGCCGTTGGAATAATAGATACAGCTCTCATCAGCAAGGCAGTTGTGATTGCTTGGATGTATACGTTTGATTACGGTGCCATTTGCTAGGCCGGTAACATTCATCCTCAGGGTTTCTATAAAGGTCGAGATCTCAAACTCTGCATCTCCCATTTTGTCATCTTTGCTAAAAGTGTCATGATCATATACAGTCTGCAATTTAGAGAGAATAATCAACCAATGAGCAATCCGTGAATGAACAAAAATTGATAGTTTTAACTTTGTATACATCGTCAATGTAAAGATTTTTTACACTGTAAATCAATTATATCAGTTAGATCCTTAAAAACTTTGACTTTGATCATATTTACACTTTTAAAGTCACAGCTTATTTTAAAGTCACACATATGATTAATTGATTTGTTAACGGTGTAAAACTTGCAGGAAGTGTATGTAACACAAATTGATATATTATCAGATAAAAAAATGAGTTCCATTGGAGCACTAGTTAAAGAAACAATGGTTAAAATATGAAAGGTAAAACACTGATGATATGGAAAAGAAAAAAAGATATACAATAGTTGCTTTTATAATCGAAAACATTTAATAAAGCATATTACACTCTTCTTAACTAGTTTTTTCCCTTTAGGACCACTCGTTATCAAGACCATAAAAACAAATACATAGAAGAACATTTAATAATGTTTCACTTTTCTATAGTTTAATTTCATTTCCAAGTGGAAAGATTAGATTATAAATAAGCTATATAAAAAAGAAAACGAATAGCATGGCCAATACATTCAAAGTAATCAAAGAAAGAGATTGTGATTGGTTTGCACGATGCCACAGATTCAAAATTCATTACTGTCATTGTACACACTAAAAAGAGTGATGAAAGAATATCATGTTAAGACTCTCAATATCATGTCGGAACCATAAATAGATCAGTGCTATCAATCGCGGATCAAGGAAAATAGCCATTTGTTCAAATTCTGCTACATTATAGTGCTATAGCGCCGCTATTTGACAACCCTTTGTACCAACATAACATATCATGGAACAACATAAATTTGTTCAAATTCCGCAACGCTATAGCCGCCACATTTGACAACACTGCTCTAGATAAGGCTCTTTCATTTCCAAAGCAGGACATGATAAAATTGTGTTGCATTTGCATCAAAAAAGAGAAATTCATGAAATTACACACAATTGTTTGCTTTCATTAATCCAGAATTGTTCAAGTATGTGTTTGTTCTCTGTTGATAATTGTTTTGTCACCAATTAAAACAAAAACTATAAACTAGAAAATGAAGATAGTACTAAACAACTAACCAATTGAATCACTTACCAATGAAACTATGTGATTAGGATCTATAACAGAAAGAGTAAGATCTTCATTCCACTCAGGATTAACATCCTTTTTAATCACACGAGTCTTAAGTTTCTGAAAAAGATTCAAAAAACAAAAAAGTTTTAATATTCAGACAACTAAGACAAGACAATATCTAGTACTAGTATCTACTAGGATAAATAATGTTATATTCAAGAAACATTCATAGAAATCAACAATTTTTCTTACATAACTGCCAAGTCCTGTGTATAGAAAAACCAGAATAATATGAACAAAAAAAAAAAACCTGTTTCTAATCATTTTTCCTCATAATTATGGGCATTTTTCAATAAAATAAAATAAAAAAGGTGCTTGCTTGATTCAATAGCAAGAAAATCAGTAGAATTTCTTCACACATCAAAAAAATAAAAAAAAACCAAAGGGGACCTTGATTCAAAAGCAAGAAAATTGAAAACCATTTCTTCACAATTTAAAAAAAAAAAATTATCAAAGAGGACCCTTGATTCAATAAAAATCAAAAGCGAGAAAATTGAGTAGAATTTGATCAAAATTGGGGGGGTCCTTGATTCTGAATAACAACCAAATTCAAAAAAATTTAAGAGTAATAAAAAAAGGGGTTGGTTAATTCAACATTTAAAGAAATGGGTTGGTAAATATAAGAAAAAAAGATTAGATTTTTAATTTTTGTGATAATGATATGATGAAAAAAATGGGAAAATTGCAAAGAAAAATGAAAATGACCTGATTGTACATCTTGAGGACAAGATAAGGATCGCTGCTACGAACATCACGAACAGCAAGGTTGACACCACGCTTGATACGAACCCTCAGAAGACCTAACAGATTCTCCATCAGAGATTTTGGTACTGCTGCTCCTGTGATTTCTTCCATTTCTTCTTCTTCTTCCTTTTTATCCTCTTGATCTTAATCTTAATTAATTATATGAATTAATCTTTCAATCCTTAATAATTATATTAAATTGATAATATTGACTCCTTAATTATCTGAATTGTGAATTTTATTGAAATTCAACGTGAAAAGCGTGTGCGGTGGTGGGTCCCAGGGTTTGTTTGTTTGCTGTGTCTGTCTGTGACTATGAAAAACAATGGAATCTGTGTTGGTTGGAGATGTGAAACCAAACCTTAAACGACAATAAAAACCTTACACAACAAAATGTGTGTGTTTTTTGTGTTATTATGTTGTTGTTAGGTTAGGTTCTTTGGTTGTATCTGTCTGTGACAAGTTGTTATCCATATAGAGGTGGGGGGATATTAACCAACGCGTTCCACTAGATTTCCTTTTTTTTCTTACACCCCAAGCATTAAAAGGAAAACATTTTATTGACTTTTTTATTTGGAATTGACTTTATTGACTTTCATTTTTGTAATGGATAATAACGCTTATAAAATAAAATGTAATCGATAATAAATTAATAACAGTCAAAAAGAGAAGTTAGTATTACTCCTGCATTAGTATTTTGAAAAAGTCTCAATCTTAGTGATTTGAGCAAATGAAGTCTCTTAGTCTTGTGTGACTTAGAGCAATGAAGTCTCTCTGTCTTGTGTGACTTAGAGCAAGGAAGTCTCTGATCTTGTGTGATTAGAGCAAGGAAGCCTCTCTGTCTTGTGTGACCTAGAGCAAAGAAGTCTCTTGCTTGTGTGCTTGAGCATCTGATTTGTAATCTTAGTGATTATAGTGAAATCCCTTGGAAGTGCAAGGGGACTGGAGTACTCTCGTTTTGTGAGGGGAACCAGTATAATTTCTTGTGTCTCATTCTCTCTCTCATTCTCTCATTTACTCTTCCATCATTCTCTTATACTCACGTTGGTTGTGTTAATCATTCCGCTGTGCTTAAAGACTCTGATAGATTCAAATATCTTGAAAAGTTTTTAAATATCTAAAACACAATTCAACCCCCCCCCCCCCCTATTGTGTTTTTCTCCACGCACCTTCAATTGGTATCAGAGCCTGGTTCTGTTGGAAAATCACTTTACAGTGAGACAGTCAAGATCCAAAGGAGAAAAACACCATGGCTCAACAAGTAAATGTTTGGAAGCAGAAGATACATCAACTTGTTGTTGATCTCATTAAAGAAATGGAAAATGGACTTATTTTGAATGAAGATCTGAGAAGAGCAAAAAACAGGCTCTTTGGTTGTATCTGTCTGTGACAAGTTGTTATCCATATAGAGATGGGGGGATATTAACCAACGCGTTCCACTAGATTTCCTTTTTTTCTTAAACCCCAAGCATTAAAAGGAAAACATTTTATTGACTTTTTTTTTTTTGAATTGACTTTATTGACTTTCATTTTTGTAGAATTTCATTCATGTAATCTATAATCTATAACAATAATAAAGGGAACACTTAAACTTTGGTGTAGACTTTTTTAAAAATCCATCTATAACAATAATAAAGGGAATACTTAAACTTTGGTGTAGCCTTTTTTAAAAATCCAATAATACCGTTTTCAGTTTTTTTTATAAAAAATTTAACTTCCCAACTAACTATTTCATTGGTAGTTTTTTTTTATATATATCTCTTATCTCTATTATCTTTAACCCTTTCATTATATTATCTTCAACACAAACTTTAAAAATAACCAATACATTATCAATTATGTTTCTCTTCCCTCTTTTCCATGTCTCTGTAATATCTATTTTGGTTCTCTTTACATTCCATATCTCACTTTGGTCCTTAATTCAAGTTCTTTTATTTATTAATCAACTTATTTCAAAAAAGAAGTTCTTTTCATTTTGGATTTTTTTAATACCTGCTTGAATTTTGGATGGAGAAGTTACAACACAATGAGGATACACACTTGGTACGTGTTCTTTTTTTTTTTCTTTTTCATTTGTAGTTTTTTCTTGATTGTCATGTCATTGTGTATGCATTTTAGCATTCCTTTAATTGTTTTGTTTGCAGATTTTATGAACATCCTTTAAATCAAAGATAAAGTTTGAAGTGAAGAACTATGGTGAGAAATGTATTGGTAAGAAATTGTGTTGAAAATTGGTGAGTCATTATTGTCTGGATGGTATTCATGTCTACTCATTTCTTTACTTCTTTTTTCTTTTTTGCTTAAATATTTCTTTACTAACTCTTATATCTATTTTGTGAAGATTTAGAAAGCATAATTATCATTCAAAGCATTTTTAAATTGTATGTCTCTACAAAGTATATTTTTTTCCTAAAGATGATGAGGATATTAAAGTGTGTGAAGACATAGAAAGCATGATTGTTAAAGGTTTTTCAGAGTGTCAAAGGAATCGGTATGTAGTCCATTTTTTCATTTTTAATTCAGATCTTATTTTTTAAATCTTTGTGTTTGTTTATGTTTGCTATATTGCATTTTTGCTTATTATATATATGTATATATGTTGATTACTGATAACTTCTTATTTTAAAGAAAGTTGTTTTAAAAATCATGTTAAAAGATGCAAAAAAATTATTTATTTTCATAATCTTTTGTAAGAATTTTTTTCCCATATTTTAAAATTGATCTATATATTGCACTCACAATATCTAATTGTGCTTTAGTATTGGTGTTTTTTCCTTTTTCCATTTTGCCTTATAGACTGATTGGAAGATGATTGTTGTGAAGCAGTTTAATTCGACCATACATGAGAAAGAATTACCAGGGAGGATTTCTTATAGGAATTTCATTGCTACAAACTCATGCAAGTATTTTTGGTGCATAAGAGCCTTTGGGAGCATTACTAAGAAGATTTTTAGTATTTATATTTTTACTCAAGATCGTTTAAATAAGATGACACAAATCTTTTTCTAACATAACCATAGTCCCGAATCTGAGTTTGGAAGATTCAACTGCAATGGTCTTAAAACTCTTACGAAAGGATTAGTGTGATCATTAGCGGAATTAGTCATCATCTTAAGTGTTTGGTTACTTCTTCTTTTTTTTTGTAGAATATTGATCATATTGTTGGTGGTAAAGTTTGGTTCCATATTTTTCTTTGTCAAGAAATTTGGTGTCATATTTTTAATTATTGTTGGGGTTTCTTTTTGCTTATTTTATGCCTTGATGCAGACCAATATGTGTAAAATATAAAATAAAAACTAAAATTGACAAAAATAACAAAAATAAATTTAATTAAAAATCAAATTTATACAAATTGTTTATAATTTACATACGTTGGCCCGTTTGCGTGATCCGTTTGGTAGAGATTTAACATTGTTATTATATTTATTTTATGGCGTGGTCATGTTACCAAAAATGTTTGCATCTGAATTTGGTGACAACAACGTACATCGTTATGCTACACTTAGTCTTTGTTTGGTAGCGGAGAAAATGAGAAGAGAGAAATAGAAACACGAAAACCAATGCATGTAATGCATGTAGGAGTATACATGCATTGGTTTCTGTGTTTCTATTTCCCTCTTCTCATTTTCTCTCCTACCAAACACACCCTTATTGATCCAAACGAAAATCAATTTGAAATTTTAGTTGAAGAAATTAATGACAGCATATATTTTAAACATGGATGGTCTGCATTGTGTGATTTTTATAATATTCAATATGGTGTTTGAGTGATTTTATTATACACTGGGATTAGCCAGTTTGAACTGATTTTAAAAGCCATACTTAATTGTGTCATTTATTATAAAAAATTATTATAGTTCTTTTTATATAATATATGAAAATCTACAAAACCCGTGTGATAGCACGGGTCGGTGTCTAGTTTTATAATGCCTTATTAAGTAGAATAACTTGTGTCCAAAAAAATAAGTAGAATAACTTTATATAGACTTCCTCCTAGTATAATATATAATATAAGTCGATAAAATAACTATATTTAAATTACAATAATTAATCCAGAAAATAATCCTTGCGAAACAACTTGATATGAGTCCCCTTCACTGGTGTAAATCGTCAAGAGAAAATGTACATTCTAATCATTTGACGATAATGAAGTTCTTTGTACTTGTTATTCAAAGCATTTTTGAACAATATGGAAAACCAACAACCAAATAAATACTTTATAGACCACAAGATGTACCTATGGCCAATCATGTGTGGCACTTATATAACTAAAAGGGCACCTTCAAATTTGCACTCTCTCAACCATAATCCCAAGCTTCAAAGCTTCTTTTTAGTAAATGAGTGAAAGGTCAAGGCCTAGAAGAATTTCAAAACAATGATCATCAATGGTTAAGAACTACATATAAATTTCATTGTAAGCGTAGCACAAGATTTGGTAAAGATGTATCTCTGCTGGTATCGAGTTCTCTCAAAGCTGAGATTATGAATAATGCATTGGGAGAGATTAAGAAAAACAAGTTTCACAATTTTTAGTGTCATTTGAGATGATAGTGTAGAAGTGACATAATAAGTGTGGTAGGAGCTAAGGTTCAAAGCATATTTACATCTTATTCAAGATATATTTACAGCTCATTGATCAACAGCAAACTCAGTATTTAACTCAATCACGATCTTATATGTATAAAATTGATCAAACCCAGTGTTTTAAACATCACAGGTACGGCAAATATTGCCTTATTCTTGGATACAGCTCAAAGATCTCTTAAATCTTTACAATAGGAGCAGCTGCAAAATATATAAAAACATTTTTTTGTAAAGAATCAATAGCTCAGTTAAACTTTTCCTATAATTTTAACTACTACCACCAAACACATGATAGTATCTTTCTAAATAGCCAAATATTTTGTTAACTAAGAAACCCAAATGCAATTCCTTCCAACAATCGAAGGCAAAACTCAGAGTGTAGTAATATGATCGAAACAAAAAAGTAAGGCTGGAGTTTGGGCTAAAATAACCTAGTTTAGGCTTTAATTCTTGAAGGCTCTCCCACAACGCTCTCCATTCGTGTGTACCACTCACCAATACGTGTGTGCTCAACCATATCCTTACCAGACCTCAAATAGCGTATGGGCCTTAGAACCCCAAAGACAGCCAGATCGGCGAAGTTAGGCTTAGACCCTCCTGAAAAAAGTCAGAAAAGTAGTCATTACATCATGTCCAGATAGCACAAAATGATTATTGATTACAATAGCACTAAGAAAATTGAAGTAAACTGAAGCAAATGCCTGAAACTTTTTTGTAGGTGACCTCATTACATGTAAGGGTATTTCTTACTTTGCACCTTCTTTATTATGAATATCAGTTTAAGGGAGGGAGGGAGAGAGGGAGAGGGGGAGAGGGGGAGAGGGGGAGGGGGAGGGGGAGGGAGGGAGGGAGGGAGGGAGAGGGAGAGGGAGAGGGAGAGGGAGAGAGAGAGAGAGAGAGAGAGAGAGAGAGAGAGAGAGAGAGAGAGAGAGAGAGAGAGAGAGAGAGAGAGAGAGAGCACATAAAGCAATACCGAAGAGGAGTACATACCAAGGAACTTGCGCCCATTCAGGGCATCTACCCATGTTTCTGCTGCCTCATAAAGAGCAGCACGCTCATCAGTAATGTTATATTTCTTCTTTAGCTTCTTGGACACAAAATACATAGCTGCAGCTCCAGCATACTTCACCGAAATTTTTTCCATGAAGCTAAAATTGCCTAAGTACAATAAAAACATAATACATGATCAATTTATCGCACATTATCCATGTTTGAAGAAATATAGCACTGCCAAAGAAAGAAGTTCAAATACCAAAAATCAAATTAAGTAAATTCAGCATTTGCCTGCATGGTGATATAGATATACATGGGCTGAAAGCAGAAAAGACATGCAATACTCCAGAAAGAAAAGAAAAAAGGTCCATCTTGCCTACCAACTAAGGATACTGTTCCAATACAAGCTTATTGAGATATCAGAATCAACTTCATATAGCAGAAAGTTATGCGAAAAGAAACATAAAAAACTAAATGCTCAGCGAAAGACCAGCAATAATACTTGTACGTAACTATTGCAAAGACCATGCAACTTACCATTGCTCGTGATATAGTCAAAGGACTCGAGAGCTTCAGAGGTATTTCTATATATATTAGGTGACAGAACGTGTACCAAATGATTATCAACCCACCTACATCAAAAGAGTAAAATTAATTAGCGTGGTACAATGTTGTGAAAATCGAGTTCGAGAGTCTACATAAGATCAGTAGGGGGTTGAAAGATAGTAACTCGAAGATCGTAGCACGGACTGAAAAATCCTACTAATAGGGAAAAAGTATGGTTATATACACATCGATAAATGAAGAAAATAACTTCGAAATCACAACATTATTAAACCAAGTTCATAACCATAAAGTCTTAAGTTCTTAAGCATAAACTCACAAGTTCATAAATAAATAAAATAAACTTGGTAAGCTCAAAATGAATCCAATCTAGAAACAACAATTCTAGATTTTCACATCATAGAACAAATACCGAACTGAAACAGAGATGAAATTACTGAAAATAGAGGAGCCGCACAAAAGAAACAGAAAAACAAAGGGAAGAGAGCTTTTGCCTCACAAAGCTATGAATAGAGCAACAGTCGCGTGAGGAAGAATGCAAAAATAACATTTCAGTTTCTATTTCCATTATTTTTTCAGTTTGAAACTTAGGTTTTCTGCTGAGACCCCACCGGAATCTATTTCAATTATAAAATCAGGGTTTTCTGCAATTAAAACTGACCCCAATTTGGAAAAAGTCCGGCCGGAACCAACTCACTATCCTAATAATTTTGCTGCAATCCCACTGCTTCCTATCCTATAGTATTTGCAGCCAGTTTGAGCTTCATGGATCGTGGGATCCCACGATCTGACTTGCAACTCTCCAAACACTGGTGAGCTACATCAGGACTCGATTATTTTCCCTAGGTTTTTTCTGTCCGAGTTTCCTATAATAAGTTCAAAATTTACTTACAGCAACTCAAATGTTCAATATTAATGTGTCAGTGTCTTCCAATCCAAGCTAAGTGCCAAACTGTTTGAAAAATAAATTCTAAAGCATAAACACTGGGTGCTAATTTTAACATCTAGTTAAAAAGTAGTGCTCTCTCCAGACACAAGTAGACACGTTACAATGTCCACAGTATACACTATACATTTCTTGTTTAAAAAACAGGAGTGATTGCGATCGTTGGTAGACTCTAGAGCTATAGGAAAAAAATATTGCGAGGGGTTGTGGAAAGACAATATAAATATATTTATTTCTTAATAAATACCTACATTGAAATTTCGTTATAAGAATACGTAATTTAAAGTTGCCATGAGTGCCCATAAATACAACATAGTGCAGCCCATAATTGGTGAACAAACAATACAAAATAAGCGTGTCAAAAGTAAACAACTGTAAAAAATAAATTGAAAATCTTACCCATAAAGAGATTTAGCAAATTATAATTTATAATAATACAATGCAGACATAAGATTCCGAACAAGTTGTGTGATAAAGAATGATTGGAATCAAACCGCCACATCATAGAGAAAAGTTAAGACCCAATACGATCACAAAGAAGAGGGTGGGGTGGGTAACTCAAGGGTAACTAACTGGTTTGAGCTCAGGATTAAAGGAGTTGAAGGTCCTGGGCCAAATCTGAACAAAGGAGAAAAATACTAACCTAACAACTAATTACTAACATTAGCCATTTCAAAAAAATAAAAAAGGATCACAAAGAAGAAGCGCAGCAACTTATTTATACTGTTTTGACACAATAAATGGCATGTGATACATATGCAGATATGCTTGTTAACACAACAGTAGACAACATTTCTATGCATATTCTCCTACGTAAAAAGATAAATGAATTACTCCCTCCAACACACAATAACCATTGCATTTGACTATTTCACATAGATTAATAAAATATGATAAATGAAAAAAAGAGAATGTTGATCTTACTACTCTGGGGTGAAAAAAAAAATTATCTTTATTAACCTTCGGTGTATTTTCATTATCATAAATGCAATGTAGAGAATAATA
Source organism: Trifolium subterraneum (assembly GCA_951799995.1). Classification (NCBI taxonomy): domain Eukaryota; kingdom Viridiplantae; phylum Streptophyta; class Magnoliopsida; order Fabales; family Fabaceae; genus Trifolium; species Trifolium subterraneum. Next base: position 1,493,162 of record OX637465.1, on the reverse strand, counting down.
ATTGGGTGTGACGCGTGTAATATTAATTAGAGGGTACAATTGGAAAAAATCAATTAAGACTACATCGAAAATTGAAAGTGACACTCTTTTTTGGAAAATTTATTTTGCAAATGTGACGGCTATTATAGGACAGAGGGAGTATTATATACTTATCACTGAATACCAAATAATTTTTTTCAAATCCTAAAGCACGTCATTAAAGGAAAGATAGAACGAACAAAAGGCCAACAAAGGAAGAAAGAAAGCTTCCTCTGCACAACACACACAATATCTCACATTGTAGATGGTTCCAATCAAAGTGTGAAAACAACTTGAAATTGGAAAAATGAATTACAATCAGACTTGAGGGTTTTTGCACATCACTCACTTAGATTTATCAGAAACATGTTTTATTCAAAAGTAAAACAGGGTCAAGAGAAATAGAGCCATACCGCCGCCATTTTGTCTCTTCGTCTTCCTCAGATGTTGAATCTTCCTTTTTCTTAGACAGAATCCTTTCTCCGAGCTTGTCAATGATAGCTGCAGAAAAACCAATAATATTAGTGAAAAGGTTACGGTAACTCATATTTAATGGGCACAAGTTCATTTAGAAAACTTCACAATCAATTTGCACGGAAAAATGTGGAAAACCTGATGAGTCATTTAGCTGCTCGCCATCTACCATTACTATTGGCACCTTCTTATACTCGGACCATTTGATTTCTTTCTTGCTAAGAGGGTTAACCTCCACAACCTTGTACGGTATGTCATAGTAGTCCAAAAACGCTGGTAAAGCAAGCAAAATTCTCAGCAACAGGAGTTAGAAAATTCTGTGAAAGCCCAATGAAAAAACTAAGGTAGTAAAAAAAAGAGATGTATAGCTAAATAACTGCCAACATGCCATGACACATTCGCTATCATACATGATAAGATAAAACAATGGGGGAAAAGAATAAACTCATACGAAAGTTTAATTTATATACCAATGATACTACCAACTTGTCATCTTCATTCGTTTTAAGGATCAAACGCTTCCATTTAAAAGTTGCGTATATGGATGAACTTACTGGCCTTATATGTGAGAGATGAGCTCTATAGAAGTAATCTATCTCACTGGATTGAGTTGAATTTATCTTCAAATTATGGCATCAGGAACCGAGAGGTTTCTCAAAAAATTTGGAAAGCTTTAGTGAATATGTGGTTGAACTGTGGTGGTGTATGAAGGACTGCTGGTAGCTAGAAATAAAGGATGTAGTGCAACGGAGATTAATTATGATTGTCAGGTGGTCGCAAATAATATCAAGAGTGATAGTAGTTGTGGAGTTGCAGGGTGGAGGATCCTTTAGAAGATTCGAAGGTTACTGGAGTTAGATTGGGAGATCAGAGTTTTTCATTATTTGACAACAATGTGATCCGGGTTCTAGTTTAAATTATTCTGAGCAAAGTCCAGCTCAAAATAGTTTAATATTGTTAGCTGATGGGGTTTCCTACAAGTGTTTGATTTCCATGTAGTTTGTTCCTTGTTTAGGCCTCGGCTCTCTTCTTTGCAAAACAAAAGCTTCACATGACAAAATAACTATCTATTGCACAGAAAAAATTAAGCAAAGTATATATCTATACTACAGATCTGGGTCTGGAATTGGCCCAGCGGGCTGCTACGATGGTTGGCCTCCTGGCTCAGTTCTCTGGTTTCCAATAGAAGCTTCGCTAATCAAGGTTTATGCAGATTTCGGAGGACATTAATCGAATGATTGTGTACAACTAATTCAGTTACACAGATAGGTTCTCAGTTCTCACTGCTTGGTTATATAAGTTGATTGCCATCACTTGACAAGGTACTCATCAATGTTATCAATGGTGGATGGCAGAAAGCCAAAAATCCGTCATCCATCACAAATTGGCCCCGGAAGTTGTAACAAAAATCCACCATGACCAATATTTGACAACAATGGCACTCGTATTATTCCATTTCACTGTTATCATTCGGCTCCGTTATGATCCATTGTCTCCTTCTACCACTCCACAACTTCAATCCTTTAATCATCAATCATTCAATCGATATTGATAGATTCTCTTTCTAGCACATCTATCAAGTCTGCACACTCATTTTTCATGTTTAGCTTAGCATCTACGGTACACAACACAAAGAACCACTTTTATTATATATCTCCCTAATTCTCACTCGATTTAAACTTCAATTGTTTCTAATTTTTCCAATTGACCAAAAACAAATAAATATCGATTAAATAAATCCGATTAAAAAACATGGCAATAAATACTCTAAACAATTGCAAATTTCGAGAACGAATCTTGATTTCGCATCAACCTATGAATCTGAACGCAAGAAAGAGAAACCAGAGATTCTACCTTTCACTTTATTGCAGAAAGGACAAGCTTCATACTGATAAAGAACGACGTCGTTAGGGAGAGCATGTGACGGAGGAGGTTCCTTAGCGAGTGCTTCGTGAGAGACAGACGAAGCAGCGATCAGAGCACCGCCAACACCGAGAGATGTCCCAGCGGCAACGGCGAGGATGGAAGAGAACCAACGCCGGTGAGATGGAGATGAACCGGCTGTGGTTCCGTAAAGAGTGGCCTTGATAAAACGGTTAGGAACGGCGATGGAGGTGGCGGAACCGGCACGTGCGGCGGCGAGGGTTCTGAAGAGTAAAACAGAGGAAGCTCTTCTCATAGTGTTTGTGTGTGAGATTCAGAACCACACAGATCTCTATTTTATTTTTATTTTGTTTCTCTCTCTTTTGTGATCGTTAAAAGTTACAAGGGTTTTGAGGGTTTTAGGTGTCCTAATAATAGGAAAATATTAAAGCCCCGGCACTAAACTAAGTATATTAAAAAGGAAATTTTGTCTCTGAATTTATGCATTGAATACTTTGAAAATGTAAAAAGCTATTTTTTCAATATTAATTTTGTCTTTTATTTCTTTTATTTCTTTTTTTAGTATGTTTAACAAGTGTCTCGGGGCACTATTTAGCATGACCCATAATAATAATAATATTAATAGTAGGGGTGATTGAATCCGAAACAATCCAAAAGTAAAATTGTAAATCAAATCAATCCAAATCGAAAATCGCAAAAAATCGCATTTATGTAAACCGCACGGATATGTTTCTTATAAACCGTGCGGTTTAGTTAGATTTGAGATTTTCATTTCATAAAATCAAATCAAATCAAATCGCAATCCTTAACTTTAACTTTAACTTTAGGGAAAATTATATTGATCTCCCCTAAATTCTACTCAAATATCACACCCCCTTTATTTTTCCACATATCAATGACCTCCCTTATTTGTGTGAGAAATTAACACACACCCCCCCTTTGCCTAACTTCCGTTTGTTGACAGAAGACGTAAATATTTTTTGCCAAACATCTTCCTCTTCACGGAGTGCTTCACACACAAAGGAATCAAAAGAATGCATAATCCAAAAAATTATAGTGTGTTATTAACTAGCACAACATCAATGAAAACTTCAGTATTAGAACCACTAATGTTGTTATGTTAATGTTCCCTTTGTTTCAAATCCAATTCTTTAGCATCAAAACACCAACTCAGTGGATTCATATCCACACATTGTCTTCCACAATAACAACAGAAAAGTCCTCGTCATGCGAAACAAAACACTTCCAATTCTATTGTTTGTATGGGTGGGAATCCTTGAGTATAGTTTGGCATTGGAGTTCTCTTCATAGTCTTCAACTTTGTGCCTCGGGCTCGGCAGTACCCTTTGATGCTTAATTTTTGGTGCCTCTTGAATTGACTTAACAAGTGTGAGACCCGTGTCAAAGCACGGGGTAAAATAAAAATTTATTTATAAGAAAAATAATTTAAATAATACTTATGGTTAATAAAATAACAAAAAACACATGATTAAATTAATGGTCAATTTTTAGAAAATCAAACAACTCATGCAATTTATTTTCCGGATATATAAATTAGTAAAGTATAACTCAAAATATTGACTATACTACAATGTTGTTATATGAAAAAGGGACGTTGGGAACAAAATTCTTATTTGATGTTTTAAAGATAACAAACATATAAATTAAATTTAATCTTGATTATCTTGTTATATACTATAATGTGTTTTATAAGAATTGTTTCAACGATAACGTTATGATCTAACAACGATAATGCACATGATGAACACATACACAAGTAAAACATGGAAAGTCATACGTAACAAACAAGAATCAATTGAAGCAACTTAAGCTCTTGGATTTAATGATGAAAAGTTTCACATAAGAAGATTCTTTTTGCCTTACTAAATGTAGTAGCATTTTCAAGAAACATGAATGTTGGAAATATACCAAACATGACATAAATGATTTCATAGATCTAGCTTTTTTGGACATATGTTCTCAAGGCCTTTTATGCAAACAAAAAGAATATTATTCAAAGAAGAAGAAGTCTCCTGCGTACATCATTGGAAGATATTTTCAAACACATGGGAAATAATCTTGTGGACAAGCATTGAACATATCCTTCTCTTTTGGCGAAGGACAAGAGTCACCAAATCAAAGGACAAGCTACACATGTTTTGGTCCCCTCGTGAGAGACAAATGCTCCTCAAAGTTTTTCCACTTGGTGATGTCTTGTCATCAGAAATTTGAATTTTGATCCTCTCAAATGGACAAGAAAGAAGCCACGTAAAAGCTTACAAAGTCATGCAAAGCATTGAAGTAAAAATTCAACTGGCGGTAATGCACAAGTGAAACAACGATAACACACTATTCACAGCACATAGCAACAAAGATAGTAACGTATCTTTGACAGATTTTGAAATTCAAAATCTCTCTCATACGCTCCTCTTCAACATCAAATGGTCTATAAATATCAAGGAGCTCCATGAAGAAAAACTCAAGAGTTTATACAAAGAATTAATCATATACATTGTTGAAGCAAAAATCAACAAAGTTTCAAACTCTTCAAAAGCAAGTTATTCACAAAGTTCTCAAACTTACATTGTATTCACGCTTGTTATTTATCAATCTCTTATATGAGTTGATACTCACAAATTCCCAAACACTTTGTAACCCCTCTAAAATCTATCTTTAAGGTTAGATTGAGTGATTGTGAGAAAGTCTTTTCGAGTAAAGAAAACCAGATTTGTAAAAGTCTTTTCGAGTGAAGAAAAGCAGATTGTATTTTGATCAAGGGTTGATCAAAAGTTGTTGCCAAGCAGAATGTTCTGATCTAAGCATTTTAGTGGATAATCTCACAAGGTTGTGAGGACTAGACTAGCCCACTTTGGGTGAACCAGGATAACTTCCGTGTGTTGTGTTTTCTCTAACTTTTAAACTCCTAAAACACAATTCAACTAAAACCAACTAAATATTTTCATAGTTCTCTGGTCATTCACTTTTATCTATTCAGATATAATTTATTATTGTCTTAACTTTATTTCTTTACTAATTGTTTTCTAATTATTAAAAGAAATATTGTTTTTAGTTATCAATTATAAGATAAAAGAATTTTAAAAAGGGTCACAATTCAAACCCCCATTCTTGTGACATTTATTGCTACTTCAAAGGAGATAGCAAAAAATAGACTTATTGACACCAATAACAAAAATGTAGCAAATGGTGAATTTGATTCGAATTAATAATGACAGATTTGTGCTACATGGACTCACACATCTCGGTACACATTCGCTTAATATCGATAAAATTTATTTTTAAATCACATTAGTGTTAGAGCCCATGCCAAAACAAAATTTGTTAGAGCCCCTGCCAAATACGGAAAATAAAATTAAAATTTAAGGTCACTTTGCAGAAATTAATAGGGGTGTACGTGGGTCGGATTGAGTTGAGTTTGGCTAAAACTAAAACCCAAATCACATAGGGTACTCTGGATTGGGTCCAATAAAATAACAACCCGTTATAACATTAGGTCGGGTTGGGTAAACCCACTAATTTCCGGGTTGAATTGGTTTGGGTAGTGGGTTACCCAAATTATTATTTTATTTTTTAAAATTAAATAACTAAATGACAAATCATTGTGTTTTTTTCATAAAAATAACTCGATCATTGTATTTTCTTAAAAACTAGTGTAACATATTTGCACTATGAAAAATAACCACCCATTTTGATCGGGTAAACCCACTAATTTTTCGGTTGGATAGTGAGTTACCCAAATAAGTTTTTTATTTTTCTTAATATTAAATGACTAAACGATGAATCATCATATTGACTAAACGATGAATCATCATATTTATTTTATAAAAATAACTTAATTTTTTTATTTTCTTAAAACATGATGTAACTTATTTTCACTATGAAAAATATTTAACTATCAAACGGAAAAATATTTAGTATTTTTATAAAAAATATTGAAAAAACTATAATATTATTGGGTCAGTGGGTTTATTTGGTTGGGTCCGGCTTTGCCCGAAATCCAATTTATTTATGGGTTTTTCATTTTTAAAATCCATATTCACCCAATTACCCGACCCAACCCAATTTTTTTGGTTGAATTGGGTGAGTTTGGTTGGGTCGACCGAATTTGCCCAATCCATATATACCCCTAAGAATAAATATATATTTAAATTTTTTTCATATAAATTAGCATAAATTTAAAATAAATTATGAAGTTAATAGTAACATTCAATGTTTTATAATTACAAAGTCCTAAAAAAAAAAAAATTACGATGAGACGGTTCAATCAATTGACCAAGAACCCGTGACAACGTCAAAATATCAAAAGTCTGCAGAATTAGGAAAAAAATTGGAAAAATCGGTCATATTCAATCTCAGTTATATACCTAGTTGGCTTTTTTTTTGGCCAATTTTGTTTTACTCAAAAAAAACCTAAATAAATCGAACAAATAGTTGTTTAGGGAGAAAGACCCAAATATCATATTCATGAATTCACTTATGGCTATCACTAATCACTAATCACTAATCAAACATATAGATGAAGTAGTGATTGGTTTATCATATAACATAAACATCCTATAGAAATCATAAATTGAAAAAAAAATTAGTTAGATTCATATTATTTGCACACACCAATACCCTCCAAATAAAATTAATATAGACCCGTATAAATTTGAAAAAAATAGTTCATGAAATATAAAAATAAAGGTCCTACATTAATATAACTAAAAAATTGATAGTTAGCAATGAGAATCAGTGTCCCTTTAATCAATCGATTGCATGTGAAGTGCTTAATTTAATTTAAGGTTTATGATTAACTAGGAATAAACCCGTGCGTTGCACGGGTTCGATTAAAATATTTGTGATAATTGTAATAAGTATATTCACATATAGTATATTATTTTAAAATATGATTATATTTAACATAGTATATGTATAAAAATAAAATAAAAAGTTGTTTAGAAAATATGATTTTTTTTTTATTGATTTATATCATAATTTTGTTTATATATTAACATTATATAGATCTCTTATAATATTTTATAAGGTTGAAGAGATTTATCACATTTTATTTTAATAGTGTAATTGGATAAGATCTTAATTTTTTTTTTATATGAGTTACAATTGTATAGTCACATGTCACTTTTCTTTTTATTTTTCTTTTTATGTATCCCTTATTTTTTTTAAATTAGATTGTTGGATGCATAAATACTTATATTTGCCCACAATATTGCTCATTAGTAATATTGAAATAAGTTTGGTTATAGAATATGATTCATATATAATAGCTTTGATTTTTTTTATCATGTGATTTTTTTTTTCAAATTACGTATCAAATAGCATAATTGTTCACTCCATTCTATGAAATTTAAGTATTAAATAATTTATCTACTTACTCTCCTCTCATTCTTTTGAAGTTTCTTCTCACATATTCATTTGATGATATTTTATCTCGATTTTTTAGTCTATTGTTTAATTTGTAGAGGTACGTATAATTTAAGGTATCCTATATTTAACTAAAATGAAATTCTTATATTGATATATATATATATATTGACTTCTTTTAACAATAAAATTCTTTTTAGTCTATTGTTTGAATTACATTTTTTTTATATGCTTTATCTTTCTTTCTTTTTTGGTTTGTTATTCTTCTTCTTGATGAGGTTTACGTCCCTTCAAATTTTTGGTTTATTTTTGTCTCTATTATTTAATAACATTTCTTTTGTAGCGTGAGCCATTAAACTGAACCTCTGACCACCTGCTTAATGGGACTAAGACCCTTACCGCTTGGACTAATTCATTGTTGATGTTTCTTACGTTACTTATAATTTAAATAGAGGATAATTCTTTTTTATTTTTTAACATTTTTTATTAGAGGTCCATTTTTAATATTTAAATCGGGACCGACTCTATAAAGAATAGTTTGAATGTCAAAGTACTAAAAAATAGAAATGAGAGAATGAAACAAAAACAACCTTGATTATTTATAAAAGAGTGAATGCAATTTAAATAAATCTTCATTTATTTACGATTTATGACTAATCTTTGGTGGTTCTCTCTTTCATCCTTTGATCTTTGTTGAAATTTATGCACCATATGACAAAACTATTTACTTTACTTCTCTATGCAATTTAAAGTCTCTCATATTAAAAGACAATCTTTGTTTTGATATTAGTTTTATTTCTTTTGGGATTTCCTCCATAAACATTCACTTGGCATGTATAATTATATTGTGTCTTTTTATTTGTTAGGGTTTTTTAGTTAATAGTATGATTTATCTTCTTTTCACTATATAAATGCTAAATTAGTTTTCTTTTTTTCCTAGATTTTTTTTTTCTTAGAGAGGTTTATGTCCCCTCTTCTTTTTTCCTTTTTTTTTGTCTTCTTTATTTAATAGTATTTACTTGGAGTTTTAAATTTGGTTATAAAATTGAATGTAGTAAACTTTTAAACTTAAGAAAAGTCTTAATGATTATGTGTCCCCTCTGCTTGTGCATTTTTTTGCAGTTTCAAAAAAAATTCTTAATGAATATTCTCATTGATTTGTTCATTATATGCGTATGTTACGAATATGAACAACCACAACATGCATAATATACTGTTGGAAAATAATAATGATGATGGTTTGGTGATAAATTTAATTTTACGGTTGGAAAATGTTATAATATCCATTGTAAAAGTTAATACCACGCGGTAATTATTACTTATTTAATTTTGTTGAATTATTATCATTATTATTTACATTGATTTGTATGAATTTTTTTTAGGGAAGTCACGTCATCGCAAAGCTTGCCTGGGAGCTACTCAAACTTCCTTTTATAAGTAAAAGATGACTGATAGTAAATTGATTTTTCTTTTGAAATTTCTTCTCATGCTCTTTTTCTTATTTTTCTTTATCTTTCTCCTCTTCTTTTTTTATGAGTTTTTCGTCCCCTCATTTTTTGCCTTTTTTTACTCAATAGTTTTTATTCAGGTTTTTAGTTTAGATATAGCTCAAGAATGACTTGAAAGTTTCTTTTACAAAAAAATTGTTTTACATAAGGGCTAATAGAATTCTGCTTCAAAAGGCAAATACGGCAACTCAAATTTATTTTAAAATTATCTTAATTGCAATTTAAAATTATTATTGTGAGAGACATTTGACCCACTGTTTCTTTATTTTCCTCGAAAATCAGAATGGAATTTCTATTGACATATTAGTTTAGGTGATGTATGGATTTCGATTATTGACTTGGTATTAGAGACTGACAACATAAAGTATTAAAAAATACAATTGTTGAGTAAGGTATCAAGTATAAAACAATTTGAAAATACAAATCATATTTCACAAAGACTAAAAACATGCAACTCTTGAACAAAACGATAATTTATATTAAAAAATAGATTTTAGCCTAAAAAATTATGCACAAAAAATTATTAGATCGAATTGTGTTTTTGTAAGATCATGAGAGCAATCTAATGATTACAATTTACAAATACAGTGACCTAAAAAAGATGAATGAAAAATATTAGAGTTGATGTCTCGAAAGATCATAAGAACGTATAAAAAGATTAGAATTTATAAACAATCAAAAGACAAATATGTCTACAAATATAGTAGTAATTTTTTAATCCTTGAGTAATGTACCCTATATTCAAGAGATTGACTCGCCAACCACCACAAAAATCAATGCTTTATGCTTGGAATGTAATTACCATCAACCTATATATACACACTTATATTTGGAGGCATTCCCACAACTCACAAATATGGTATTCAATGCAAAAAATTATTTCATTCCAATAGAAGGTGAATAACATGTAACCTTTGAATAATGAATAAGAAATTAAGAATAGTAAAAGTCATTTCTAATATATTGAAACTGACAATTAATAAAAAAATTATAAATGATCATATATTTAATAATAATACTAAAACTCACCAAAAAAAATAAATAAATAAATAATACTAAAAAATTATATATTTATTTTTTATGTTTATCTAAGCATACATATAATTTATATATACATATTTTAGTGACATATGAATATTTTATTGAACCATACGAATTAAGTTTTTTATTTGGGCAAGTATATTGATATTTTATGTTACTCTTCATTATTTGGACATTTCAGTTTTTTATTGATCCATATTTATCATTTTACATATGCCAAAATATAGTCTTTTGGAATTATGGCGGTTCCTTTTTCTATTCATGTATTAATCATTAGACATCAAATTTAATTTGTGGAGGATAAATTTTATTTTAGATATATTTAATAATTAAGTGAATTTGATAATTTCAATAGGAATATGAAGTTTTCTTAGAGGTGTCACATCATCAAAATGCTTGAATATAAGCAACTCAAACTTCCTTTTATAAGTAAAATAAAATAAAATAAAAGATAAATATATATATATGCCTTAAATATTGGCTTGTATTGGGAGGTTAGATTTCTTAATCTTTTGGCTTCTAAAGGAAGGGAGTCATTGTATGTACGTAATTATTAAGAGTGAGGAGTGGTAAAAAAACCAATATAGAGTCAGAGTTTTCACATAAATAATACTCAAAATTAGAAAGAATCGTTATTGTTGCAATTAATTTTCTAACAACTTTTTCCAACATCGGTTTTAAAAACATTTCATCAAAGATAATATATAATATTCTCATGAGACAATTTCACTACTTGTGCATCCGAATGCCGTTTCGAATGACTTTTTTTAGTTTAGGGGGATGGTGATTGTGGTTGTATAATTAGTAATCGAGAGAAATAGTATAAAGTATCCAAAAAAATATTTTTTAATAGAAAAACATTAAATAAAATAAACTATTCAATGAGTGCAATTTGGAAATATATATATATAATATTCTAACAATTACTTGAAGCTTGCAACTATTGAACAAAACACTAAATGACAATTTTCAACCTCAAAAAGATAGAGAGAAAAAAAGTTATTAGATATAATGTCTTGTAAGATCATAAAAAGAAATCAAACAATTATAATTTACAAACTCAAATGAAAGACAATTATCTCATACATACATGTATCAACTTCATAAACTTTGAGTCACATACATGATATTTTAAGAGAATGATTACATGTTATCTACTACCACACACGCAAAAATAAAAATTCTTGGAATGTAACTATACACACAAACCGATGAATTTTTGTAATCTTTAAAATATATTGAAAGCACAAAAAATGAGAGCTTGAAGCGATCTACTTAGCTTGTCGATGTTCCTTTGAGCATTAAACATATTTAAGTAGAAAGAGGTTGGTAGATTAGAGAATGAACACAAAAAATAAGTAGTGCAATTGCATAATGTGAGGAAGTGCATGTTATTGCACATTTATATAGGGTACTACTCAACTACAACTATGTTTAATTTTGTAAACGTTTTTTATATATGAAAAGTTGTGCTCTTTCAAGTCCTAGAGGATTAACACAATTACAAATCATATGAAAAATTTATGTTATGTTTTAGGAGTATTTATGTCCAAATTAATTTAGGGAGAATGAAGAGAAAATATGAGAAAATAACAATTGTTTAATTTTTATCCACTTCTATACGTTTTTTTCTTATATATAAACATAGATTTGGACAGTTTTTTTTTTTTAATATATTAATGCATTATTACATATTAAATTAATTTAGTGGAGCAAGGTTAATGTAGTGAATTAAATTAAATCAATTTAGTGGAGCAATGTTTCAAATTTCAATAGAGAATGGAAAGTTGAAGCTTATATAACTTTATTATTATTATATATATATATATATATTATCATCATTATCATTATTATTTATTTACATTTACATTTATTTATTTAGTTGCATGAAATTTTTTGGAGGTGCCACATCATCACAATGCTTGAATATGAACAACTTAACCTTCCCTTTATATGTAAAAGATTGTTTGAATTAAAAGAAATTTGTTCAAACAATATTAATTTAAATTGGGGTTTAGCGTCGTTTTAAGAATGAACGTTGGATATATATTGTGTTAGGATTTTTGTAAGAGAGTATCAAATACACTTTGTTGTTGTTGATTGAATTGAAAAGTAATAAATTGGAGTTCTTGGTGGGATATACTGTGAGTTCTATGATTGAATATAATTATAATTTGCAAAGTAACAATATTGTGTCTTAGGTGGTTTAAATGTCTCATAAGTGGAGTCATTACGTTGAGGAAATTATGTTGAGAATTACGTTGAAAATTATGTCGAGATAATAAATGAAATTATGTTGAAAATTACGTTGAGGATTATGTCGAGATAATAAATTAAATTATGTTAAGAAACTATGAATTTAAATGTCGAGTCTTGTTGTGATTTCGAGAACTATTTGCTATTAGTTGTAATATGTTTGATCGTATGAACGATGATGTTTATTCTTGATTTATTCTATTTACATTATGATCTATTTCTTTGTGAATTCAACTCAACCTTTTGGTGCTTGTGTTGTTTGGCTTGGTTGTCCTGCGATTGGATTAACATTATGTTGTTTTTTTGGCCTAAAGGTCAGCGGATTGAGGTTTGGAGTGACCGGAAGTTTGTTGTATAGGTGGTTCACGGTAGAGAAGAAGAAACTGGCGTATAGAGAATAAAGGAATTTGTTTTTTTTACTGATAGTGATGGTTGGTTTACATGAATCTAGAAAATTTGATAAGAAGTTGTGGACTTCAAATCACATTTAAATCGAATGATTTAATTAACTTTTAATTTTAATTATTTAATGCAATTGATAAGTACTAAAAGTATTTATGATAACACGTAAAATACACTATTATTTTAGCTCAATTTACACATGTTTTGAACTCGATTTCATAGATTTTGCAATATTATGCTGGTATTTTATGTCTATTTCAGGTATATGTTGATTAAAGGTCCTTGTGTGTCAAAACGGTAAAAAAGCGGTGAAATAAGATTAAAAAAGAGAAAAATATAAGTTTCAGCCCAGCCCATCACAAAGGAGTCAACAAAGAAATAAAAAAGGTCAACCCATCACAATCTAAAAAAAACAAACACGATCAAAAGAAGTTGTTGTTCCACTCCTAGTTTTCCTCCACTACCTTGGATACGTTCTCAGGAATTTCAAGCACGAGTTTGCAGTCTACAAATAGACATTCAGTTATCAAAAATTATCATCCAAGCTTTCTATTATTCAGAGCAAAAAAATCACTTATTGTAAAAGCACTAAATTTCTCACATCGGGGAATTGGTGCAGATTTTTGGTTTAAGTTTGGAGCCTTTACATACAGTTTCCAGCAACTTGCAGTTTAATTTCAAGTGTTTCGTACCAGATTTTTCATGTTTGGATCGGTTCAATTTTATTCCGAATTTATTGTTCAGGAAGCAAATTCCAATCTTTCTGTTGAATCATTTAACAGGTTATGTTACCTTTGATTTATATGCCTATTTGATTTGGTAGTTCTTCTGTTTTAAATATATTTAACTCGCAAATACTTTGATTTATCTGTTTCCTTTTATTTCAAGTTTTATTCAAATGATTTGTTATTACTGTGCGTGTGAAAATTGTTGCTGCTATTCACTATATTGAAGTTACAGGATTGCATAGTATTCACGTTTTTTTTTTATTATTTGTTATTTCCAGTTTCAAGAAACAATGAATTCTATGAACACATATTTGTTTATTATTATAATTATGTCAGAGTAGATTTTATAGAGACCGGAATGTAAGGATCATCGTACCAATGATATTCCACTGAGTCGAAAATAAATGTTTATAATGAGAATTGTTTAAGGCCTGCATAGTTTCTGTTTTTAAAACCCTTAGTTTACTGCGAAAGTAGAAACACAAACACAGTGATATCGGTTTCAATTTGAAAGAATGAAAACTTTATCTGACCGTAGAAACATGCCGACTGACTATGTGCCGAGAGCTCCTCCCCCGAACCTCCCCCAGCTCAACAACAAAAACAAACAGAGAACTTTTCATCAATTAGGAAAAATTCAGTTTCCAAAAAGGTAATTTTAAGAGTATAAGCGGACACGCGAGAGCGGGCGTTTATACGCTTAAAATCCGGTACCGGACACGCGACGGTTGACGGTACATTTAAATTAATTTTTCTACCTTAAGCAACTTTTTGAGTAATTAAAAGTAATTATTTTCATTAAAAAGATTTTCGCGCCGTAACACGTTGGACACGCGAAAGCGTGCAGTTAGATTACGTAGTAGAATCTATTTTAAAACTTAATCTTTTATTTACATAAAAATATTTTCTCATTATAAATATAAAATACGACCCAGTGATACCAACGGTTGATGAGAGTTTCATTCCGGCCTCTCGTTAAATTAAAAAAAAGTAATTAAAAAGAGTTTATTTTCTGTTTTTCACAAAAAAAAATATTTCGCGCGCCTTAGATAAACAACGTGACAACAAGATACGGTACTTGACATTGGTCTCTGTGGGAATGATAACTTTTTATATTAAAACCGACATAGCCGTATACTTGCGGCCTATCAAGTTTTTGGCGCCGTTGCCGGGGACCAATAGGAAATATCGTAACTTTGTCGTCGCACCGTTAGACTAAGGCAATCCCTTTTTCTACCATTTCCCTTTTTGTCGGTTGTATGCCAAATACTCGCACCTCCGAGGACGAGTTAGAACAACCGATCGACGAAATCGAGCGTTTTCTTCGCATAAGACACCGAATTAACGAACTTAAAGAACAAATGGCTTTGAACAATGACAACCGTCCTCTTAAGGACTTTGCCGTCCCATCCGAGGACGAGCCACACTCGAGCATTGTCAACCCTGCAATCCAGGCTAACAACTTCGAGCTAAAACCCTCTCTGCTGCAAATCGTGCAGCAGAACCAGTTTTCCGGAAGCCTGACGGAAGACCCAAACTTGCACCTTTCTGTGTTTGTGCAATTTGCTGATACTCTCAAAAGTAATGGCGTCGACCCTGAAGCCATTCGACGCGTCTTTTCCTCTTCTCCCTTAGAGATAGAGCCTGAGCTTGGCTACAGTCTCTCCCGTCAAATTCCATAACGACATGGAATGAGTTGAAGAAGGCGTTCCTTTCTAGGTACTTTCCGCCTAGCAAAACTGCTCAACTAAGGAACCAGATTACCTGCTTTAGGCAGATGGACGGCGAATCGCTTTTTGAAGCATGGGAGAGATACAAGGAACTCATGAGAGCTTGTCCACACCACGGGTTAAAGAAGTGGTTGATTATTCATACCTTTTATAATGGTCTCTTATATAACACAAGAATGACCATTGATGCCGCAGCTGGCGGAGCTCTAATGGACAAGCCCTTTGCTGAAGCCTACCAATTAATTGAAAACATGGCTCAAAACCACTATCAGTGGGGGAGTGAACGCACTCCGGTGGAAAAGTTGCAACCCAAAGGAGGTATGTACGAAGTTAGCAGCTTTAATCATGTGAATGCTAAATTTGACGCTCTCTCACAAAAGCTAGACAATCTAACTGTTAATCCTACAGCTACCGTAGCTGCCGTAACTCCAAGCTGTGAGATATGTGGTGTCACTGGACACGTTGCTGCTAATTGTCAGTTATTAGTTGAACCAACCCCTAATTGGGCAAACTATGTGCAAGGAAACCCCTATTCCAAGACATACAACCCTGGGTGGAAAAATCATCCCAACCTCTCCTATAAGAATAACAATGTTTTATTTGAGCCTAGCACTCCACCAGGCTATAACGAAAAAGCAGCCCCTATTGCTCCCACTGTCCCTCAAAAGTCAAACCTTGAGCTAATGATGGAGAACTTTGTTTTATGCCAGACTCAGCAAAATAAAGAATTTATAAATCAAAATATTCATACAAATGAGTTGATTAAGCAGTTGGCAAACAAAGTTGATGCTATGGCCACCCACAATAAGATGTTGGAAACTCAAATTTCTCAAGTGGCTCAACAACAGGTAGCGACAGCTGCTCCGGCCGGAACTTTTCCGGGACAGCCACAACCTAATCCCAAGGGTTATGCTAACGCTGTTACGCTGCGAAGCGGCAAAGAGTTAGAAGACCCGGTTGAAAAGAGAGCTAGAGACCAAGATGTAGGAAAGAGTGTTGAGAAAGACCTTGACAAGGATTCAATGATAGTTAACCAAGGACAGACGTCCAAGACTAAGGAGGTAGGTGACCAAGAAAAAGAAAAACCTTACGTACCCCCTCCTCCTTACAAGCCTCCAATCCCATACCCTCAAAGACTTGCGAAGTCTAAAACCGAGAGTCAATTCAAGAAGTTCGTTGAGCTTCTAAAGACACTACACCTCAGTATCCCTTTTTCGGAGGCAATAACTCAAATGCCTTCGTATGCTAAGTTTCTAAAGGAAATTTTGTCGAACAAGAGGAAACTCGATGACGACAGCATGGTTGCGCTCACTGAGGAGTGCAGTGCTATTATTCAAAACAAAATGACGCCAAAGTTAAAGGATTCAGGGAGTTTCTCAATTCCCTGTGTTATTGGCAAGTACATCATCGATAAAGCCTTATGTGACTTGGGGGCCAGTGTTAGTTTGATGCCTCTTTCTATCTGTGAGAGGCTAAATTTAGGTGAGCTAAAGCCAACCAAGATGTCCCTTCAGCTGGCTGACCGATCAGTTAAAATACCCAGTAGGAATACTAGAAGATGTTCCGTTGAGAATCGGCCAGCTGTATATTCGTACTGATTTCGTTGTGATCGACATAAAAGAGGACCCCCATATCCCGATCTTGCTAGGTAGACCCTTTTTAGCAACGGCTGGTGCTATCATAGATGTGAAAAGAGGAAAGTTGACCTTCGAGGTTGGTGAGGAAAAGATAGAGTTTATTTTGTCCCAGTTCATGAAGAGCCCAACCATAAATGATACTTGTTGTTATGTTGATATCATAGATGAGTGCTTAAGGGAACTGTCATCAGAAGCACCACCAATTAAAGAGATGGATGCAATCTCGGCTAATGAGATTGATGACATTTTAGAAGAGGAGGAGGAAGAAGACGATGACCAAGATGAGATTGCTCGGATACTAGAATGCCTCGACCTCACTCCCGACTCGGTGCCTGAACCAGAGCAACCTAAGATAGAGCTTAAAGAGCTACCTCAAAGCCTTAGATATGAGTTTCTTGATAGTGAATCAAATCACCCAGTTATAGTTAATGCCGATCTAAGTGAAGATGAAACCAAGAAACTCCTTGATGTGCTAAGAAAATATCCAGAAGCAATAGGCTACACAATTAATGATCTCAAGGGAATCAGTCCCTCTGTGTGCATGCACAGAATTATGATAGAAGAGGATTCTAAAACCTCTAGAGAGCACCAGAGGAGGCTGAACCCCAACATGAGTGAGGTGGTAAAGAAAGAAGTAATGAAGCTTCTTGATGCTGGGATCATATATCCCATATCTGACAGCCAATGGGTTAGCCCGGTACATGTAGTGCCGAAGAAAGGTGGTATGACTGTAGTGCAAAATGACAAAGGTGACTCAGTCGCCAAACGCACAGTCACGGGATGGAGGATGTGCATTGTTTATAGAAAGCTCAATAAAGCTACTAAAAAAGATCATTTTCCTCTCCCGTTCATAGACCAAATGCTTGAGCGTTTAGCTAAGCACTCATACTTCTGTTACTTGGATGGTTATTCGGGATTCTTTCAAATTCCCATTCACCCGGATGACCAAGAGAAAACTACTTTCACATGCCCCTATGGTACATTTGCCTACCGGCGAATGCCATTTGGGTTATGCAATGCACCTGCTACTTTCCAAAGATGCATGATGGCGATTTTCGCCGACTTCCTAAATGACATCATGGAAGTCTTCATGGACGACTTTTCTGTTGCGGGTCTAGTTTTGAAAATTGTCTCGCCAACTTGGAGAGAGTACTTGAGAGGTGTGTAAAAGTCAACCTCGTGTTAAATTGGGAAAAATGCCACTTTATGGTTAAAGAAGGCATAGTTCTTGGACATGTGGTATCCGAAAGAGGAATCGAGGTTGACAAAGCTAAGATTGAGGTTATTGAAAATCTACAACCTCCTAGAACTGTAAGAGAGGTCCGAAGTTTTCTTGGACACGCTGGTTTTTATCTGCGATTCATAAAGGACTTCTCAAAAATTACCAAGCCCTTGACCGGCCTTCTAATGAAAGACGCTGAGTTCATCTTTGATGAACGATGTCTTGAGTCTTTCCAGTTGTTAAAGCGTGCACTTATCTCTGCCCCAATAATCCAACCTCCAGATTGGAGCCTACCATTTGAGATCATGTGCGACGCGAGTGACTACGCAGTGGGCGCTGTTTTGGGACAGCGCAAAGATAAGAAACTGCATGCTATTTACTATGCTAGTAGGACCTTAGACGAAGCTCAGATAAATTATGCCACTACTAAGAAAGAGCTTCTAGCTGTTGTGTTCGCAATTGATAAATTTCGCTCCTATCTCTCAGGTTCGAAAATTATCGTGTACACGGACCATGCGGCTATAAGGTACCTACTAAGCAAGAAAGATGCAAAGCCGAGACTGATTCGGTGGATTCTACTATTGCAAGAGTTCGACCTAGAGATCCGAGATAAAAAAGGAACTGAAAATGTAGTGGCGGATCACTTGTCGAGAATCAGTGATGGTAAAATTGATCAAGCCCCCATAAATGACTACTTCTCCTTCGAGGGGCTGGTAGCATTCGTTACGGCCGAAGCGCCTAGATATGGCCATCTCACTGATTTCCTTGAGGAGGAAACCTCATGCATAAGAAAGGAACCGTGGGAGGCATCAGCTCTAGCTCAATCTAAAGCTCCATGGTATGCTGATTTTGTCAACTACCTTGCTGCCGGAGTTTTGCCTCCCGACTTTACGTACCAACAAAAGAAAAAGTTCTTCCATGACGTTAAGCAGTACTATTGGGATGACCTCTTTTATTCAAGTTTTATTCAAATAATTTTTTATTACTGTGCGTGTGAAAATTGTTGCTGCTATTCACTATATTGAAGTTACAGGATTGCATAGTATTCACGTTTTTTTATTATTATTGTTATTTCCAGTTTCAAGAATCAATGAATTCTATGAATACATATTTGTTTATTATTATAATTATGTCAGAGTAGATTTTTATAGAGACCGGAATGTAAGGATCATCGTACCAATGATATTCCACTGAGTCGAAAATAAATGTTTATAATGAGAATTGTTTAAGGCCTGAATAGTTTCTGTTTTTAAAACCCTTAGTTTACTGCGAAAGTAGAAACACAGTGATATCAGTTTCAATTTGAAAGAATGAAAACTTTATCTGACCGTAGAAAAATTCAGTTTTTGATTTAAAACATGCCGACTGACTATGTGCCGAGAGCTCCTCCCCCAGCTCAACAACAAAAACAAACAGAGAACTTTTCATCAATTAGGAAAAATTCAGTTTCCAAAAAGGTAATTTTAAGAGTATAAGCGGACACGCGAGAGCGGGCGTTTATACGCTTAAAATCCGGTACCGGACACGCGACGACTGACGGTACATTTAAATTAATTTTTCTACCTTAAGCAACTTTTTGAGTAATTAAAAGTAATTATTTTCCTTAAAAAGATTTTCGCGCCGTAACACGTTGGACACGCGAAAGCGGGCAGTTAGATTACGTAGTAGAATATATTTTAAAACTTAATCTTTTATTTACATAAAAATATTTTCTCATTATAAATATAAAATACGACCCAGTGATACCAACGGTTGATGAGAGTTTCATTCCGGCCTCTCGTTAAATTAAAAAAAAGTAATTAAAAAGAGTTTATTTTCTGTTTTTCACAAAAAAAATATTTCGCGCGCCTTAGATAAACAACGTGACAACAAGATACGGTACTTGACATTGGTCTCTGTGGGAACGATAACTTTTTATATTAAAACCGACATAGCCGTATACTTGCGGCCTATCAATTTACCAAAAAAAAAAGAAAGTACTAAAAGTAGGAGAGGAGAAGTTATGACAAATTGATGGTGTTGGATGAGTGTTGAAATTGTTTTTGACAAATTGATAAGTACTAAATTGTTGTTGATAAAAATTTAAATTACGGGAGAGTTTATAAAAAAATCAAGTAATACAGTGAACATGTTGTTACTAATAATTTCGTCAAAAAAACAAAAAAAAAATGTTACTAATAAAAAAAATTAGAAGTACTAAATCTATTCTATATACTATATAAAAAGGATACACAAAATTTTTGGTGTGGACTTTTCATAATGCCAAAAATACCCATGATTTTTTTTTAAAAAAAAACAAAAGTTTTTTATTAAAAAACTCACCATAACTTAAGACACATTTTTTTTTTGTGCAACAAATCTTTTTTATTAACAAACTCACCATAGGGGCATGTATTTATTTATTTTTTGACATAAGTTAGACACATTATATATAAAGAATAAGTTGTTAATGAAAATTTTTTAATTAACTACTCCCTCAGTTTTTTATAAGTGTCCATTTAGAATAGTAACAACAAATTAAGAAATTGTATTTTTGCACTTTATCTTTCTATTATACCCTAATTTTAATTCACCAATAAATTCCAATTTTTTTGCACACACTTTCTCTTTCCAATAAATTTAATATATTATATAAAAAAATATATTTAATATGTTATGTACCAAAAAAAAATTAAAATAAAAGTTTAGTTTTCCAAATATATATCATAATTAGTTTTATCGAAAAAAATATGAGTAATTGACAAATGGTACAATTGACAAACCGTATCCTTAAAACACTAAATGGACATTTAATTAGAAACGCAAAATCCGATGAAACTGGACAAATAAAAAAAAAAGCGGAGGGAGTATTGCACATGGGAAAGTCGATAAATAATCAAATAATATGAGGAGCAAATTGTTGTTGATAAAAATTTAAATTACGGGGAAGCTTATAAATATTATAAAGGAAAAATAAGTTGTTACTGATGATTTTTTTTAATCAAATATTATATACAAAAAACAAGTTATCAATGAAAAATTTTAATTAACTATTCTACATTGGAAAACTGATAAAAAATCAAATAAGACAAGAAACATGTTGTTATTGATAAAGTTAATTAATTACGGGGAAACTGATAAAATATATCAAATAATATGGAATATTACAACGAAAAACAAGTTGTTGATGAAAAAATTTAATTACTAATGGGAAAGCTGATAAATATTCAAATAATACGAAGAACAAGTTGTTGTCGATAAATATTTAAATTGGGGAAACTTATAAACAAATCAAATAAAACGGTGAACATGTTGTTACCGATGAAATTTTTTAATCAAATATTATAAAGGAAAAACAAGTTGTTGATGGAAAATTTTAATTAACTATTTTATATTGGGAAACTGATAAAAAATCAAATAAGATGAGAAACAAGTTGTTATTGATAAAAAAATTATTTACGGGGAAGCTGATAAAGAAAATCAAATAATACGGGAAACAAGTTGTTGATGGTGAAATTTTTTAATCAAATATTATATATGAAGAACAAGTTGTTGATGAAAAATTTTAATTAACTATTCTACATTGGGAAACTGATAAAAAATCAAATAAGATGAGAAACAAGTTGTTATTGATAAAAACATATTTACGGGGAAGCTAATAAAGGGAAAGTTTATAAAAAAAATTAAATTACGGGGAAGCTTATAAAAACTCAAATAATACGGTGAACAAATTGTTACTAATGAGACAAATTGTTGATGATGTTATTTCCATAAATAAATAAAAAAGTTGTTGCTAATGAAATTTTTTAATCAAATATTATATATAAAGATTGTAAATTCTGGATTGCAATTTTGTTTCGAACCCCTGACCCGCAAGACGCGCCGAAGGCGCGACCCGTGCGGAAGCACGGGTAAAAAGCTAGTTTACATTATGATCTATTTCTTTGTCAATTCAACTCAACCTTTTGGTGCTTGTGTTGTTTGGCTTGGTTGTCCTGCGATTGTGAAATCGCAGTATCTACAGGTTGTCGAGCTTTCAAGTTCGAGAAGTCCGCTCTGATTGTGACACTTGGGAAGGAGTCTTAGAGTCTATGATATTTAATTACTTGTAATCTCATACAGTTATTCTTCTTTAAAAAAAAATTAGTCATACTTTTTAAGGAAATAAAGTCTTTTTTTTAGTTATTTAATTGTTAAAAGTTCGGGCTGTTACAATCTTTTTTTTGTAACAGCCCCCGAGTCCCATCTTAGCGATCCCGGAGTTGCCACCTCACGATCTTCTCCACCCCCCTCTCTAGTGGAGTTTTTTCCTTCCGTGGGAATCGAACCATGTACCATGTGGTTCAAATACGTGTCCAATCCATTCTCACTACCAATTGCGCTAGTTGCTCAATTGGTAGTGAGATTGAACACGTATTTGAACCCCAGGGTACGTGGTTCGATTCCCACGGAAGGCAAAAACTCCACTAGAGAGGGGTGTGGAGAAGATCGTGAGGTGGCAGCTCCGGGATCGTCAAGATGGGGCCCGGGGGCTGTTACACTTGGTGTGTGTGATGACACTTATAACTTGCTTGTTTGTTGTCTTGTTTGAATGTCTTGGCCAAGATGAAAACCTTGTATTATGTTAATCAATTTGGCAATGGCCCTTAAGTTTCAATTTTGTTAGCTAATTGCATGATGTGGATTGGTGATGTTCTTTGATTGGTTCTTGTGTAATATGATGGTTTGTTAAGAAAGTTTAGGGAATCTTTTAAATGTTTACCACTCGTTAATCCGGCCTAGCCGTGAGTTTTTGAGCCATACACTTATGTTTCCTTGATTATGAGAGTTCCGCACTTAGCTATATCTATAGAACTTGTTTGTGTTCTCCTTAATTGGTTGATTGCTTTGATGTACACATGAGACACATTTTTGGTACCTTGGGCCTATTTCAAGCCACTCTGTACTCATGATATTTCCTTTGTTAACCCCTTTTGAGCCGAAAGAAAATATGTTTTTTTTTGTGAATATACCCAAATTTTATGCAAATTGAAAAAAAGATGATTTTCTTGGAAGCTTAGACACTTTACTAGTGGTTGGTGCACTATGTTCATCACTAAGTTTGAAGTTGCTTTTGAAATTAGCAACTTATTAAGTTTGAGGTAGGTCTACTACAGAACTTTTGAAAAAGAAATACAAGTGTGTTGAGAAATGAAAAGAAAATTTCAAGAGGGCACCAAGAAATTAAAAAAAAAAACCAAAAGTATAAAAAATGGTGAACCTTTAATTTGCAAGAAAGAAAAAGCAAAGCAACAAATGATTGAAAAATTGGACAAGTGAGTCCAAAGAAAAAAGTGATTTGAAAATAGTTCTCCGGTATTAATTTTATAAAAAGGGGTTTTGGGATTCTTATTTTTCTTGAACTAGGTGTATTTAGCTCCAAGTTTTTCTACTTACTATCCTAAAAACAACTACCCTTAACCCAAACCATGTTACAACCTATAAAGTCCTCTAAAAGTGTGTAATCTTGGCATGGTAATTGATTTTTGAGAATATTTACAAGCTTATGGTTGATTGGTTATGATGTGTTGATATGAGTGTGATTTACCTTTAAACATGAGAGTATGTGAGTGTGAAGAGATTAAGTTTGGTCAACATTTATGAGAAGTTCTTTGTTTTCTTAAGTTGAAATTATGTGCATATGAACCATGATATAATTGATCTTTGAAGTGTTGTGTGATTATGTTTAACTCTATTGTGCTTGAGGTTTTTGGCTAAATTTGTTGAGATAATGTTTTGATTTCATAGAGACCAAGAGATCCCTTGAGGACAAGGAATGAGATAAGTTTGGGGTTGTGATAACTTCGTTATTACATGCAAAAAGTAACATAATTCAAGGAAATTTTGAGGACACTTTGATGGTTTTTAAGCTTAGAATAAGAGAAAATCATGGGTTGGAAGAGATTGCTTGTGCTAGAAGAAAGCAGGAAAATTTGAGGTTGGAGCTTCAGCCTTCTGTGCGTCGCGCAGAGGCTATGGCGTGTCGCGCCAGTTGCTGTTGAAGGTGAAAAACACAAGAAGGGGGGTTGAATTGTGGTTTGAAAAATTAATTCTTTTCTAGCTATCAGATTGTAAAGCAGCGGATAAAAGAAGCTAGTCAGAATGCAAAACACGAATAAGACAGTGAGAGAGAGAGAAGAGAGTCCACACACAAAATTTATACTGGTTCCTCTCACAAAACGAGAGTAGTTCAGTCCCCTTGCACTTCCAAGGGATTTCACTATAATCACAAAAGATTACAATTCTAGTGCTCAAGCATACAAGCAAGAGACTTTTCTTAATGCTCTAAGTCACACAAGACAGAGAGACTTCCTTGCTCTAAGTCACACAAGACAGAGAGACTTCCTTGCTCTAATCACAAAGATAAGAGACTTCACACACTAACTTAATACACAGATTAAGTAGGACTGAAAGTTCTAAGATAGACTCTCTTAACACACAGTTCAGAGCCTTACAATATCAAAAGATATTTGACTTAGAAATTACACAAGAAAGAAACAATTCTCATCTTGAATACAAAGTAAATCTTTCTCTGAGTTTCAATATTTTTCAGTAGTCTTTAGTAGTCTTCCAGTGGTCTTCTCTCAAGTAGAATGTCTTCTATTTATACTCTAAGTATAATGACGTTGAGAAAGGACCGTTGGTAGTACAATCCACTACTTCTCTTTGTCAAATGGCGCTTCAGTAAATTAGGTAAAATAGTACAGAGTACTGCACGCTCCATTTGATGATAAGATTGTTGTACTATTCCATTAGTTATGAGCTGTCTTTCTTCAAAGAGTGTCATTCAGAATCTTGTAATAACATTTCATTGATCTTCTGAAGAGTGTACGCAAGCTTCAGGACATGTTTCTCTCTTTGGCATCTGAGGACTTCTTCAGAGGCTAAACGCTTCAGACTGTGTCCTTCAGAAGCTCAATTGATGATCTGAGTGAATAAGATTTTTACTTTGTTCCTGCACACTAGATCATTAATTAGTAATACCAATTGTCCATTTAATACCTTGTTATCATCAAAACTTAGGGTGTTTTATAACTAAAACTCATTTTGTTCCAACAGCTGTTGTTGCGTCTGGCTGCTTCTGTTGTCTGCACTACATGCGGGGAATCCTGCGCGTCGCGCGGGTGTCAATTTTGGATCATTTTTGGCACTATATATTGATGGAAACACCTCTTGAGCAGAAGGTTACGAACCTTGGGAGCAAAATTGAAGACCGGAGCTCATTTGAAGTGGATTCAAGCAAGATTCAAAGGGTGGAAACACTCCAAACCTCTTGATGATGAAATCTTTGATTCTTCTCCATATAATTTCCCTTTTTAATATGAATTGCTAGATTCTTGGATTGGATCTTTAGGGGATTCTCATGTAATTGGTTTGAACCATGTGAATTGAATTTGTATGAATGGATTATGATCTAGTTTCAATTGATTATCCTTTATGCTTAATGCTTCATATAATTAGGCCAATTATGTGATTGATTGAATGACTTGACTTTATCATGACAATGAAAGTTGAACTTGGAACTAGGAATAATTGAACAATTACTTGTCACTTTAGACATATCGGATGAGTAATTGTGATTACAGAATTAAGTGTGTAAAACCTCACTCAGTTACAACTCATCTAAGACATTATAGAGTTTGTGATAGAGTGAGAGGATCATATTACCAAGACATTGAGTATGATTAATTTTGATTAATTCATCTTGGAACTAGTGAGTAATTCGTTAGTATAAAGTTGATCCACCGAACAAATTACATTGAGATGAACCGAAGAAATCCAATCGCCCACCAACAGTTCGATAAAATTCCTAAACACCGTTTCATGAACAAAACCCCCCCAATATGCTTTTTTTTTTTTTAACAAGCCCCCCAATATGCTTTTAATTTTACATTTAAACAATAATCCTATTAGTTTTGCTTGATTTACAACAATTCTCGAGGGAACAATAATTCTTTTACTACTTATCGATATTTGTATACTTGCAAATTATCCTTCACTCGCCTCTTGTGATCTTGGATGCACCCACGCCAAACTTGTATCTCCACCTCCTTGTTGATGCTCAAAGAGTAGTTTTTGTTAGGGAGTAATCCCTTTGGCTTTTGTTTTATTCTTTTTTCTCTCATGTAACAAAAAAAAAATACAAAGTAAATTATATTTTTTATTTTATTTTATAAAATCTCTAAAAACTAATCTCTAAATTATTTAATATCAAAATCACTGTTTTTTTTTAATTTGTAAAAACAGACCATTATATAAACAAATAAGTTTTTATGTATTATTTATAAAATTATTTAATATCAAAATCACTATTTTTTTTATTTTGCTTATAAAAAAAACTATTTTTTTAATTTGTAAAAACAGACCATTATATAAACAAATAATTTTTTATGCATTATTTATAAGTTTATTAAAGTATTTTATGAAATAATAGCTTATGCAAATAAATTTTTTACTAGCGAGAATTTGAATTAACATAAAAGCTTATTTATTTATTTGCATAAATTATTTTTCACAAGTTGAAAAATAAGCTAATGCAATTATAAAAAAAAAGTTAAATATGTTTTTAGATCTATAAATATCTCAACTTTCGTATTTGTCCCTATAAAACTTTTCACTAATTTTTAGTCCCTAAAGTATTTCTTGTCATGATATTTGTTCCCCACTTTTCATTCAACTTGTGCATATAATTCGAATCTTTAATTTTTTTTTCGCGATCATGTTTAGTACATTATATGAATCTCTTACAAAAGTTTAATTTTTTTAACAAGAGATGAATTAAATATGAATTTTTTAGTTTTCTGCACATAAATAATTCATCTTATGTTAAAAAATTCTAAATTTTGTGGGAAATGTTCTTATAACATTATAAACATGAATACAAAAAATTATTCAAAAATGTGAAAGTACACAATAGTTTGATTAAAAATAGGGATCAAAAGTTGTAATAGAAAATATTTGGGGGACTAAAATTGTTGAAAATTTGTATAGGGACTAAAAACAAAATTTTAAATATTTATAGGGAGCAAAATTTTATAAGGCATAATGCATCCATATGTCCTTTAAGTTTTACGTTTGTATCAGATATGTCCTTTAAGTTTTTTAAGTATCAGATAGGTCATTTAAGTTTTACGTTTGCATTAGATATGTCCTTTAAGTTTTTTAAGTATAAGATAAGTCGTTTAAGTTTTAAGTTTTTGTATCAAATTTAAATGACATATGGATGCAAAGTTAAAGGACATATCTGATACAAACTTAAAACTTAAAGGATCTATTTGATACAAACCTAAAATTTAAAGGACCTATCTGATACTTAAAAAAACTTAAAAAACTTATCTATACTTAAAAACTTAAAGGACCAATATGATACAAACGTAAAATTTAAAGGATCCATAAATGCATTTTGCCCTAAGAAAAAGTCAATCCAAACATACCTTATATCAAATCCCATTATTAGTTATGCACCAAAAATCGGGTTAGCTTAACTCAATTGACAAAGATTACATTATGGGTGTGTTTGGTGAAGTCCAATAAGCTAGCTTATAGCTTATTGAATTAGCTTATAAGTCTGTTTGATAAAAATTGACGTGTTTGGTAACAAACTTATCTAGTTAGCTTATAATATTTTTTGAGATGCTATTTCAAGTAGCGTATGAGCTTATAACTTATAACTGTTTACATTTTATTCCATTTTTACCCTTATTATTTTCATTTATTATTTCTTTATTTTTAAAAATATAAAACTACCCAATAGTATTTCTTTATTTTTTTAAATATAATAATTACTCACTAACCATGTAAGTTTATGTCATTTTATACTTGCAACAACTAAACTTACCAAGCACTTTAATTTCATTCTACTAGCTTTTCAGTTATAAGCAATCAGATATCAACTATAACTTAGAGCTTATTTTTACGGCAAAATGCATCTATAGGTCCTTTAAATTTTACGTTTGTATCAGATAGGTCATTTAAATTTTAAGCTCATAATTTATAACTGTTTACATTTTATTCCATTTTTACCCTTATTATTTTCATTTATTATTTCTTTATTTTTTAAAATATAATAACTACCCAATAGTATTTCTTTATTTTTTTTAAATATAATAATCACTCACTAACCATGTAAGTTTATGTCATTTTATACTTACAACAACTAAATTTACCAAGCACTTTAATTTCATTCTACTAGCTTTTCAGTTATAAGCTATCAGATATCAGTTATCAACTATAATTTAGAGCTTATTTTTACGGCAAAATGCATCTATAGGTCCTTTAAATTTTACGTTTGTATCAGATAGGTCCTTTAAGTTTTTTAAGCATTAAATAAGTCCTTTATGTTTTTTAATTATCAGATATGTCCTTTAAGTTTTACGTTTGTATCAAATAAGTCTTTTAAGTTTTAAGGGGGATGTATTCGATTGAGATTTTGAAAGACTATTTTGACAAACAAAGTCTTGAAGATTTTAAAAGACTTTGTGGTATTATATTGATTTTGTGAGATTTTAAAAGATTTTTTTCAAAAGACATTTTACAATCAAGATTTTTAACACATGATTTGAATGGATTTTGAGAGATTGTTTTAAAATGACTTTTTACAATCAAGATTTCATAATACTTTATATATTAGGAAAATTTCAAAAGAATCAATATATTTAGGAAAATTTCAAAAGACTCAATAAATTTTAATAAAAAAATTATAAGAGTAATAAATAAATAAAAAATTGGGAATCCAAAACAACAACAAAAAAAAATACGATGAAAAGTTATGTGTTTTTCTTTACGTACGATGTTGGAAAAGAAAGCATTTGGAGCAAGTGAATCACCGATTATCGATTGTATATATAAAAAAATGTAATTTTTGATTGTTAACCAACTGCATAAATTCAATGGCCGGAATAACACAAGAAATAGCAAAAGTGTTGAATCCAATATGAAAAAAAGTTGCAAAATTTGTTCAAAAAGAAAACTTGCGAAAACTAGGGGTGATCGTATCCGAACCGAACCAAAAGTAAAACCGCAAAACCGAACCAATCCAAACCGAAACCGCAAAAAACTGCATTTAGTATAAACCGCACGGATCATGTTTCTTTTAAACCGCACGGTTTGGTTTGGTTTGCGGTTTTCATTTCATAAATCCGAACCAAACCGCAATATTAACTTAACTCTATCAACTAGTAGCAATCAACCTATTATCTAGTTCAACTTAGCAAACTCAACCTAAACTGAGTCCATAAAACAGTAAGATGTACAAACATATAATTTCATGCGATACAAAACTATATTGTTGGTATTAAAAATAAGTTCTTGTTTATATGCAATTTCTATATATGTATATTATATCATATAAACAATAAAATAAACTAATTTTTTCTATGTTTATTTTGTAACAAGTTGGTAATATTGTAATATTTTTTATATCGCGGTAAACCGCCGCCACCGAACCGATCCTAACCGCATTGATTTGGTTTGGTTTGGTTTGGATGACTTTTTAAAAATCAACCGAACCAAACCGAACCGCATGCTTTTTTATCTTGCGGTTAGGATGACTTTTTGGCTCATAACCGAACCAAACCGCACCGCGAACACCCCTAGCGAAAACCATATTTGATAAACAAGTGAAGAAAGAAAAGAAGAAAAAAAATTATGGTACAGTGATGATGAACTTTGAAAAGGAAAAAGTCTTGAAGAATTTGAAAAAGTCTCAAGGTTTTTTGTGAGATTGTTGGAAGAGTCTCTCAAGTGTATTTTTAACTAAAAAGTCTCACAAAATCCACTACATTAAAGAATCCACCAAAATCCATTGATTTTTTTAATACCAAGTGACATTTTATAAGTCATGAGAAATCTCAATAGAATAACAGCGGATTTCATTGCCCTGAAAAAAAATCTTAATTGTCTTAATTGAATACCACAAGATTTGATTTTATAAAAGTCTTGATTGAATACCAATAAAAAATTTTAACATAAAAAGGTCTTTTAAAATCCATTGAAATTTCAATCCAATACACCCCCCTAAGTTTGTATCAAATAGGTCCTTAAGAAATAAGACATATTTGATACAAACTAAATAGGACATATTTGATACAAACTAAAAATTTAAAGGACTTATCTGATACTTAAAAAATTTAAAGGACCTATCTAATACAAACGTAAAACTTAAAAGACCCATCGAATACTTAAAAAACATAAAAAATCTATCGGATACAAACACAAAACTTAAAAACTTATGCATACATTTTGTCTATTTTTATCAAACAGGGGGCGGGTTTCAAACCGGTCATCCCACTTAACCATTGAAAGTGGAATCTTTAGCAATACATAAAAAAAAAATCCCATTTAAGGTGGAATTCTTAACCTTTCTATCCTAAAACCCTGTGAAGTGATTGCATTGATAAACCTCTCTATTTCGGAAGAAGAAGCAGAAGAAAGCAAAAAATCAATGTCAGGTTTAAAGCTCGCACTGTACGGAACCGCACTGTTCCGTCACCCTCGAACTCAAACCGTAACTACCAAACTCAACCATCCTTTTCTCTTCTTCAAACCACTGCACCGCCACCACGCTTCTTTCTCCACCGCCGCTGCCTCCACAGCCGCTGAAACTGTATCTTCCGTCGATCATCCTTGGCCTGAATGGGTATCATTCGTTGATCGATTGAACGTTAAAGGCTATCTCTCTAAATCAGATGATAGTGTTTACTCCAACATCAACCTCTTGAAAGATGCTTCTCTCAGCTTCGCTCGTGACCGTTACGACGTTTTCAGGTTCGATTTCTTTCCTTTTTTATTTTTAATTTCAATTATCTGATTTCATCTCGATTTGATTAATTGTCCACGATACACACAAATTCTTTCATCATAAATTTAGGTTACTTGATTTTTTCTATTAATTTCATGAAGGAATTAACTATGATTACTGTTGTTGATGTTGTTCAAGTTTATTATGTAATAATGTAGCATGAAACTGTATTTATGAGAGGATTAACATTAAGACTATGTTTGGATAAGCAACTTAATTAAGCCTTACGATATAAGGACCGGTTTGTTATAGATTAAAAAAGTGATGTTGATATCCCCGATAATTTAGGGATAAACATTTGAAGATTTTATGGAAAATTAGAATCATTTTGTGTTTGTTTTGTTTATCTCAATAAAAATCATACACTTTTTTAGAAGATAATCTTTAGTTTGTTTGGATACTAGAAGTGATTTTTTTATCACAAAATTATCTTCACATTTTGACACTTACTTTTTTCTCTCCTCTAGAAAAAAATCTAGTTTTTGAAATGACCTCTAAGTGCTTATCGTAAAACATTATAAGATATTTTTAATTATAGATAAAATAAATTCGAATTGTTTTCGTATAAGCTATAAGAACACATCATGATGAATTAATTAATTGGCCAGGATACAAACAAATTCTTCAGAAATTTAGGTTACTTGCTTTTTAATATAACTATTATTATTGTTATTTTTGTTTCTGTTAAAGTTGATGATGTAAGAAACTAAGAATGTATGATGAAAGTGTATTTCTGAGATTAGATGCTAAGGATTAGTATTAAGCGCCTGTATGGATTGACCCATTTGAGCTTAGCTACTGGTAAAAGCACTTGTGAGTATATTTGAGAGAACTTATGAAAACAACTTATGTCATTTTCATAAATTGTTTTCAGCTTATTTTCATATGCTTTCCAATATAGCTTATGAGAACAACTTATAGCTTATACGGAAACAATTTAACTTCACTTGAACTTTTGTTATAGATTCAGCTTATGCATAGGTGCTTTTCATGATAATTACTTATGCAAATAATTTTACAATTATATGAAGGCTTATGTATAAGCTGAAAATAACTTATGGACATTTTACAAAATCATTTCTATAAGCTCTCCCAAACAATCTTACAATTGCTCATGATAGTAGATAAATTCAAATAAGCTAATCCAAACAGACCCAAATTTAACTCGTGTTGCTTGTTATCTTGTGTTGTGTTATGCAGATTCATATTAATATAACTCATGTTGCTTGTTATGTAGTGCATAGTTGCGTTTTGTTATGCAGATTGCTTGTTGTGTTGTGTTGCTTGTTATATTGTGTTGTGTTATGCAGATTGCTGTCATCAAAAGATATTCAAGCAGTTGTCGAGGGAGGATGTCCTAACATTCTCCGTAAAACTGTTAATTCGGCTAAAAGGCTGAGAGCTCATCTGCAATTAGAAGAAGGGGATGTACGTCTACTGCTGTTGTTATCATCTAGTTTTTAGAAGTATTATGTCTAAAAATATTGGTTAGTTGCAATTTGAAAGTAATATTTAATAAGCGAAATGCTAGCAATATAAACTTTGAGATGCACAAGCACTCTTTATTATCGGATGAACTACTGAAATCTCGTGCTGACGATACTAATGAAGAGTGGATTTGAGTTATTTAGTGTGGTTGGCATGTAATTTTTACCCAAATACTTCCTCCATCCCTCCATCCCTAATTATAATTACCCTTTCAAAAAAGTTTTGTCCCTAAATATAAGCACCCTTTCAAAAAAGTCTTGTCCCTAAATATAAGCACCTTTCCAAATTTCCTAAGACATTTATTATTTTTTCCAAATATGCCCCTAATTATACCCCTAAGAGTATGTCAGTCCACTTGGGAAATATGAACCCACATGTGTCGTTATCCAGTGGAGTACGATACTTGTTAGAATATCAATCGGTGAACAACCATTTGTGCACTCAAGTGTCAGACAATCATAATGCTAAAAATTTACATAAAGGCAAACAAAAAATTTACTTTTAAAATATAAAAGGGCAATTTTGTAATCTTTGCATATAAAATACAAACATTAGTTACACTATCAACATTTCTTAATATACGTGAAATTAGTCAGAGGGGCTAATATAAAGGGACGGAGGGAGTACTAAATAGTTTGTTGAAAAATCAGTGTTAAGTAATATATTGCTAGCCTTCTTGAATTAAAAGTGCAAGATGTTCAATGTTGTCATAATTCTATGAGATTTCATTTTCTTTCCTATTTGAATTTGAGGAGATGATGACACAAGTTTGCTTCTATCCAGGTTTGTAGTGCTTGTAATCTGCGAGACTCTTGTGATAGAGCTTACGTGATTCTACAGGAATCTGAAGCTGATGCTCGAACTGTGGATATAATGCGAATGCTTTTGTTTTACGCAATAGATCCACTTATTCTTTCTGGAGGAGAGAAACCACCAGGCCGAGATGTTATCGAATCATCTGTGAGAAAACTTCTATCTCAGCTGATTGAGTTGAGCGAGTTGTCCCCTCCTCCTGCTCCTGTTTATGCTCATTCAAAGCCCACTGCACATGATTCTGGTGCAAAAGGCAAACCTTTGAGTTTTAGGGCAGATATGTTATCTAAAACTGTTGAGATGAAGAAAGGTGACTGGATGTGTTCAAAGTGAGTTATGTTAGCTCATGCAGAAATATTCATAGCTTGTCTAGTAATTTCTGCATGTCCAATCTTTATTTTGAGTGCATTTTTACATAGAATTTGAAAGACATTGCTAATATGCAGAACTAAAGTTTCTTCATTCATTAGCCATTTGTCTGCATAAATTAAGCTTGTGATCCATCATCTATCAATTGTAACTTGTTTATTTCTTGTCATGAATACCAATCTTTAAAATTCCCACCCAATTATTCATGTGTTAATAGAAGTGTTTTATGTCTCTTGACATCTATAATTAAGTGTTGGCTGTTGAATGATTTGATCCTAAGAGTCATTTCTTTTCCCTCCATAAATTTTCTGCAGATGCAATTTTATGAACTTCGCTAGGAATATGCAATGCTTAAAATGTGAGGAAGATAGGCCAAAGAATATTGACTCTCCTAATATTGAAATGAAGGAAGGTGATTGGACCTGTTCTGAGTAAGTCTTTTATTTGCTTACTGGCTTTTTCTCCAATGGCATTGGAAACTCCTACTGTACATGTGATTGTCAGTTTCCTTTCAAAAGTCTGATAATGCCAGTTATTAACAGTTATATGAAGTGCCTCTTGGCCTCTTCTATGAATTTTTGTCACACAGGCTTTCTTTTTCTTCTATATGCAATTAGGCATGTCAAGCTGACTTGTATCTTAACTGCAAACAAATTCTCCTATTCCCCCCCCGCCCCCCCGTATGTTGTCTATATTCCCATTGTCATCAAATAATTGCGTTCTGTTTTTTCGTTTTTGGTGTCTACAGATGCAACTTTTTGAATTTTGCCAGAAACATAAAGTGTCTAAAATGTCAAACAGAAGGGCCCCAGAGGGTCACTAGAGTCAACACGAATGAGGTTCAAATGAAAAAGGGAGATTGGACATGCCCACAGTAAGCCTCCTATTTTCTCTGTCAAGGAAAATCCCATTGACATTTTTAGTTTTTGTTTTTTACGATAGCAAATGTACCAATTTTATATCAACTATTGATTTTCGACAACTGGCAACTGCTAATAAATTTAAACACTAATAGATAACTTTGACACGTTAACCTGGTAGCCATTTTTAATGGATCTTAATATTCTGTTACTCACCATCTCATTCCTTTAATAATTTCTTTCATTTTTCTTGCGTTGTCTCTCTTTGAAGCCTGGTAAAGTAACATTTCTTTCTTGGTTGGGCTCTTCTTGAACCCTAATCCAGTAAGGCAGAAGTGGAAGACTTGTGAAGTACACTTTATAGTGTTGTTTGCTTGCAACTACTTTGCCCTGACTTTTTGGGGCTTTCTTCTACTGAGATATCTTTCTTTCGCTCTATAAAAAAATTCATTTGTTTAAAAACTCCCTTCAGCTTTCTATCTGTTTTATGTCTTCTTTTGCCTTTGTATTTACATTCAGTTGGACAGCTTCATTTGGCAATCCGGCTTTGATATGTACATGGGTATTATGGGGTGCCCAAGTCCCACATTGAGTAGTATGGTGGGATGTTCAGTGGAGTATTTAAGTAGCTTTGTTCTTCCCTCTTGATGCTTATCAGACTCATCCTAGAATTCTTCAATTATTGCAATAGTTATGGGATTCATTACAGTTTCACCAGTTATTGAAGTCCTCAGCAAACTCATCCATATGATACTGGCAATTGATGGAAATACATATAATATTCTCATCTAATGTAAATACTCTACTATAGTGAAATGATTGTAATACACTCTTCTAAAAAAATCTTAATGATTGGATTATGTTTTAAAAAGTCAATTTAATTGCCTCGTAAACTAAATTAACTAATGTCTTTTTAAGAAATGTTTTGACAATTTAGAGACCAAACCTTTCTTGAATATTGTGTTTACAAAATGTGTCAAAAAGAACATGTTACTAATATAATACTAAAATTCTTTTTGTACAATATTGTAGACATGGTTCAAGCTTCATATATCCCATATTTTCCCTACTGTTCTGTGCTTTCTATTGCCTTCTTTTGGTACAGGGATAAAGTTTTAGCTTTTAGGGGAATGTGGTGATCATGATATTATCTGAAAATATTATCACCGTTACCATTATGCTATTTCAATAATTTATAGATCCTTTGTGACTCTTCAATTCTCTTCCTAAAATTGGTAATCACTGACATCTTTGAATTTTAGCTGAAAGGAGCTACAACTTTGTTATGAGCAAGAGCAAAATTTATATTTTGATTGTTAATAATATCCTCGTATTACACTCTAAAGAATAGAATCAATATGTGGACATTGACTTTTAATAGTTAGTTAAAGTGTTGTGAATTTTCCTTTGTTATGTAGGTGCGGGTTCATGAACTTTTCTAGTAATGTCAAGTGTTTGAAGTGTCCTGAGCCAAGACCCAAGAAACATCCTGGTGATTGGAGTTGTCCTAAGTAAGTCTTTCTCTTCCCACCATCATAAAAACTTGTTTCCCATGCTAACCAAATTGCTGACATGCTAATTTTGGTCATAGTTCAGATATGAGTTGTAAATTCTACACTGTTGCTCTTTTTTACTTCTTTGCCTCCTGTAGCTGATATTTACTTGGAGGTGTTTCCCCATGGTTTCTAGTTTTTGGGCTTTTAGCTCCCCTTT
Source organism: Trifolium subterraneum (assembly GCA_951799995.1). Classification (NCBI taxonomy): domain Eukaryota; kingdom Viridiplantae; phylum Streptophyta; class Magnoliopsida; order Fabales; family Fabaceae; genus Trifolium; species Trifolium subterraneum. Next base: position 1,456,820 of record OX637465.1, on the reverse strand, counting down.
CTTTTCATGAATTTTTCTATGTATGTAGGTGTGATTTCATGAACTTTGCGAGTAAAGACAGGTGTTTTCGTTGTCAAGAGTCAAACCCAAATCCCAATGAATACCCTAGAGATTCTACAAACCCAAATTCTAAGAAATATCCTGGAGATTGGAGTTGTCCAAAGTAAGTCCATTGGTTTTCTTCCCATCAACCTCATCCCACCAAATCTTATTGAAATTAAAATCTTTTTTCATATCATTTCATGTATTGCTTCCTGTAGATGTGATTTCTACAATTATGCAAGAAATACGACTTGCTTGAAGTGCAACACTAAACCCCATCGAGAACAACTAACTAATGAGGATGAAGAACATACTTGGAGGAGGCCATACTGATAACAGTAAACCACCAGGCTTAATCTTGGTGAGGTCATGATTGCTGTTTTTGGTTGTAATTTTTTACAGATGCATTATGTATCCACTTTTGTTTCTCAAACTTTTCATTAATGTTGAGCTAATAGCGTTACCTTTGAAAATATCACTTAACCATTGGGGAGTTTTTGTTTGATGAGAGCTTGTGAAGGTACCATGTACAACAGAAGAAGTTGTGGAAGATGGTTAATGTTCCTACCTTTAGAGTGAATTTGGATAGGGTAATTGATAAATTTTAAAGAATTTAGAATTCTAGACAATTCAAATGATTCAGTTAAATTACTTTCATTTTTCAATTATTTTGTTTGGGTGGAGTAATAAAAAATTTCATTGTCATCAATCTTGGGCAACTTTCATAAATTTTATTTTTTGGGTCAAATTTTAAATTAGGGGTAATTTTTGCAAATTTCAAATAATTTGAGGGGTCAGTTTGTAATGTTTTGGAAATTTACTGGGGCCAATTTGAAAATTGTTGAAAATTTGAGGACCAAAATTTGAAAAATATAACAATGAAGAAATTTAAAATTCTTAGCTTTTAGGTGTCATTTAAAATTCTCTAAATTTAACTTGAACAAAATAATTCATAAATTTTCATCATTTTGAAAGTTTTTCAAATTATCATCCAAACAATGGAATTGTAACATTCCCAATTTCTTATCTTAGTATTATACACTATTAGAGTTATAATACATTTAAGATGTGGTATAGTTTTAATACAAGTCACCATTTGAGTTGTCATGGTAAAGGGAAGGATTAAGAGCTAAGTAATAGACATGTGTACTACTAGTAAGTCAATGCCATGACTCACCAAAGCACCATTCTCTTCGCAATCTTATTCCAAACTCATTTGTTTGAATTACAACAAACACTCTCTTGCCCTCTCTTTCTCTCTCACGCAGCAAAACAAACAACACCAACCCATTAGCTTCTTCACTCATCTTCAATCTACTTCTTTAAATCCTTCTTCAACACATGCATAATGAAATTCTTGTTTAGAAGGTGGTACTAAGTATTGTGGTAAGTTGAATCTCTCAAAAACTCTCCTCAAACATTCCAAATTCGTGCTCCATAATTCCCTCTTCCAAACTCAAATTCTGTTCTTCACAATGCATGTGTTGGAAACATGCTCATCTTGGTTTTTTTGATGATTTAGGAAGTGGAATAGGGAACTTCAGCTCAAAAAGGAATTGAGGCTAGCAATTCAACCCTGCAATCAAGTCTTAGCTAAAGAATCAAGCTTATTTGAGGTGGGTTCTTAGGTTAATTAGTTAGAATTTCCCCAATTCAAACAATGCATGATAACATAGGTTAGGAAAGTGAATTGTGTATGAGAGGGTTTAATTCCCAAAACTCTTCTCCATATTAATTGTTGTTTCATGTGTGTTGTTAATGGTTGGACTGGCTGTTGGATTGGATGAGAAATTTCTGGTTTTTACACTGAATTTTGCAGAACAGGGCAGAAACCCGTGTTGCTCGCTAAGCGAGCATCTGGCGAGCGTGCAACCTGAGTTGCAGGTTTTGGTCGCTGGCGTTTGCTAGCTGGCCAGAACCTTCTGACTTGGTTCGCTAGCCGTCGCCATGCCTTCGCTAAGCGAACATGACAGGATTTCAGCCATCTGTTTTAGTTTTTGAAACTCAATATGGTTTAAAACTCTTATCCTACCTAGTCTATAATCCATTAATAACATATGGTAATAATAAATAATATGTTAATTGCACGTTAGGAACATACGAACTGAACGTAGGTTATAAATTAAGTTAGTCCCCCGGGATTGGGATATATTGGTAGCTTGTTCAAACCCTAAGATGTTATACATGTCAGTCGAGAGCAAGTGGTTGTCTTATGTACACCACTACAGGGATTCGAGGAATCCGGAGTAAAATGTTTAATAACAATTGTGATGCCAGAGGCTCCGTACCATAATGCTTATGTCCACAAAGATTGGTGCGGAGGAGTGTGAGGCTCTCTGAGACCGGCTCACCTCAGAGTGTCCTTGCAGAGCTAAAATGAACTCAGATAATCTTTGTGTTACACCATATTACTTGTTTATATATTTTCACACATGTGATGCGCTTGAGTATGCGTGAGGACTGACGTTTGAGTGTTTTCCACTGAAACGTTTTGGCGCTAAATAGACAACACGTATACACGTTCTGATTGGTTTGAAATAGTTAATGATGGTTCGTTTTTTTTATTTAATGTATGGTGTGCTTTAATTTGTTTTACTGTTTTAAACAAAATCATTTAAACACTTGCACATTTTACACTATCACATTCCTCACCTTCGTCTTTCAAAACTGGAACAAATTCTTTCTCTCGCATTAGCAAACTCTACACCCTAACCTTCTGAAATGGCATCTACTTCTACATCAGCTTCAGATTACTGGTTTACATTTCCTAAAAACTTCCCTATCAACACTACTGCTTGCGAGGAGATGTTCTCTACAGATTTGTCTCTCAAGATGGAGGGAAAATCTCTAAACCTGGTTATGGAACAACCAGTGGACTTTGACAGCTTGGAGAAGAATCACTTTGATGTTCTAAAGTTCTTTATTGATCATAATGGGAGCTTTAGATACATGAAGTTACTAAATGGTCCCATCTATCCAACGCTAGTAAAGGATTTTTGGATCAGAAGCAAGGTAAAGACAGTTGAAGGTTATGATAAGGAGCTAGCTGCAAGGAGAAAAGAAAATGCTGAAAATAAGGACAAGACCCCTCAAGAGTTAGGACTAAGAATTATTGAGGAAACTGAGGTGCATTCTGTTGTGTGAGGTTTTGAAGTAATTCTCACTGCTTCAAACTTGGCTAAGGTGCTATCCATCCCCAATAAAGGCATCTACTACACCTTTGGTCACAATGAAGCAAAGAACTCTGAGTTTCTGGAGAATATGACAAAACAATGCTATGTTAAAGGAAAAAGTTGTGAGAGCAACATAATAGGTGATCCGAAGCCCACTCAGAGAGTATTAGCTAAAATTATGTTGAATTCTATATTTCCAAGAAGTGAAAATTCTGATCAATTGTCATGGGATCATAAACACTTTGTCTATTTTCTCACAAGGAAATATGATTTAAATTGGGCTAAATACATCTTCAATCACCTATGCAAAGCTGTGCTTAACACTCAGAATCAGGCCAAGTCCAATATACATGTCATCTACCCAAGGTTACTCAGTGAGATTTTCTATCAATGTGGAGTGATAGACATAATCAAAGTTGCGGGTCATGACTGTTTGTTAAAAGAAATCAGAGCCTCCACAGTGTCTGTTCATAGTCTCCTTCATATGAACTTGTTGTCAGGACATGAGGTGCAACCTTCAGATCCCTTTGTACCACAATCTCACTCAGGACCTTCTTTGGTGAAGACGTGTAGAATTGACATACCTACGGTCTCTAGTGGTATTGTCAATCAGTACATTCAACTGCTGGATAACCTAGGAGAAGGGTTTGAGATTGAGAAGGCAGAATTGAAGAAAAAGAGGAAGAGGCTAGTGAAAGCATATAAGAATGAAGCGGTAAAGGAAGGAAGAAAAGAGAAGACCAAGAACAGGGTTGGAAGCTCAGATAGTGAAGAAAGTGATGATGAACCTCTTAGTGTCAGACTAAAGAAAATTACCAAAGAGCCTAGGAAGAAGATTGCTGAATGCCCAAATCATGACAAATCAGGTGATGTATCTTTATCCAAACCTTTTGTTGAAACTACTCAAGACATTCATTTAACCTCATCATCAACCCAGCTCATTCCAAATTATAACCAGGCAAGTTCTGAAGACAATCTTACCATAAAACAACTTATATCAGAACCTGTCAAAACAAAACCTCCTATACCAGAAACAACCCACCCTGAACCAGAATTTATCAACATTTCTTCATCATCTTCTTCAGTTGATTTTAACCCTAATGAGTTAGATGAAATCCTAGCTAGTTTTGAACTTCTTAATGCCAAATCTAAGCATAAAATAGCCCAGCCATCTATAACTCAAACATCTTCAGACCCTCATACACTTAAACACCAAACTCCATTTGAACTACAACCCTCTGAACCTAGAAACCAAACACAACCTGAACAACAATTCACAGAAGAACTTGAAAATTCCTCTGATGTTTCAGAACATTCTGAATGTGTTGTTTCAGAAGAAAACCTGAACCTCCCACCATCAAATCATGTTGAGGCTATGGTCAAAGAACTTCTTATAGAAGATTTCCACCTCAAAGGCTTTGTCCAAACCAGCCCTAGTCCTCAACAAAATCAACAAATACCTATCCATTCAAATCCTCAACTCATCAATACACCCTAAACCAATAAACCTCACCCAATCAAATCAAACAATCCTGATGTCTTGAGCAAATGCAACGACTTGTTTAAACAGATACATGGTCTTTATGATCTAAGGCAAACTGATATGCCTTCATCTGAGTATGTTGCTCAATGGGTAAGTCTGACAGAGGAACTGGTAAAAAAGTTGCACAATCTTCATAAGGCAGTTGTGGAAGAACAGAAGAATTTTGACAAAGGGAAAGCTATCAATGCTAAGAAGGACATTCAGACTCAAGTAGACACAGAGAGGGATCATTCTGAATCCTCTGCTGCAAGAGAAAATATTGGGCAAAACCGTAGGGAAAGGTTAGCTTCAATAGTGGACGATCTGAATGTACCTCTTCAAGACAATCTGAGAGGTGATCAAGGTAATCAACAACATCTGAGGAACCCTGTCTATGAGAATGACATCAGAAGAATTGAAGCCAAAGTGGACAAGTTTGTGGGATTGATGGAAGAAGTAAATGCTAATCAGAAAAACATCTTGATAACCCTAGCGGCTTTCTGTAGTCAACCCCAACCTTAGGATTTCTTTGATTACTTATATGACTTCATAACTGATTAATATTTTGATTAGACACATTGATAGGACAGAGTTCATAGTGTTATACAATTTCTATCTCGTGTTAAATCTGACATATTTAGTCACTATATTTTTTGGATGTTTGTATGTCTGTTTTGATTCTGTTTAAACATGTTTTTTCTTTGTTTTAATTCTTGAACTGACTTTCATTTTCGTTAAACAAACAATCTTGCAAATTGACTTTTCAAACTCTTGAGTTTCATTCATAAAATTGATTTTCAATGAGTACAATATTTGGTTATTCTTGAAGAATCAAATTACATAACAAGAGAAGAAATAAACAAGAAATCAAAAATAAACAAGCCAACGTAATGAACTTTGTTTCATTGAGAACATAAGTTCTGAATTACATATAAAACATTTCTAAGAAATATCTTCTGGTTGCTTCAAAGGTCATGTTTGTGGCTACATGCCTACATGACCTTTGCAGAGGGGAAAGGTTGAGGTTTTGGCTGAAGCCATCCAACCAGTAGTCTTTCTTGAAGAAACCGACTATGATGCATCAGTTTGGTTTTCCTCAGGAAAAGACTCTAGCCCCTCTAGAGCCTTGGATATCAGTTTGATTTTCTTTAGGAATATATGTCTTCAGAACTTAAAACAGTCAGAGTCCAAAGATTTTTCTTCAAACTCTGAACTGAGTTCTTCTGTAACAGACACTGGCTTTGTTTCTATTGGTTTCTTCTTATGTTTTCTCATATCTTGACTGTCTCTCTTTGAAACTATTTTCTTCTTCTCTGAGCGTTTCATTTTTTCTCTCAAGAGATCTATCAATAACCTAAGATTATTCCGTGTGAATAAAATGACTAGGCTTCTCTCCTTTTATGAGCTCATTTCACCGACAAATTCTTAAATGCGTTCAATCACTCCTGATTTGACCGTATTGGACGTTGTACTTGTTAATTAAATTGCTTATACTCTTTTTGATAATGACAAAAGGGGGAGAAAGAATATTGGTAAATCAATTGTTGGAAAAAGCGAAATTACTTTGCTTTTTAGGGCTTTGTAGTGCTTCAGAAAGAGAACGTAGGAGAATGGTCAAAATAGTGGCATGAGGTACATGCTTTGATATGACAATCTGATCTTTGAGGATTTCAAAATATTGTGCTAAAAGAGCTCTGAACTATTTTCTAAAAGCTTTGCTTTATGCTCTGAACTGTTTTCAAGTTTTTTGATTCAGGCTCTGAACTATTTTTGAAAAAGTTTTTTTTTAAGCTCTGAACTGTTTGAAAAATATTTTGAACTCTGAAACTATATTTCAATGATAACCATCAGAACCAAGTGTGTGTGTATACGTTTCTAGTGCCTCTGATCCTATTGTCATTTAATTTAAATATTTGCTTCATCTTGCATCTTCATTAAGAGCATAATTTCAAGGAGAATACATTTATTAATTGAAGTTTATTATTCATAGATAGTACTTGAGTAAGGGTGCAACTTTATACAAAGAATATCACACTATGAAAAGAAGAAGCTTGCAAACCTTGTTATTTATATAGTAAAATATGAATAATTTAAGTCATATAATAAAGTAATTCTGAAACTGATTAAAATTAACTATGGATACAAAGTAGGGGAGCTTACAAACCTAACCCTATGGGATATCAGACTTAGGGGGAGCTTGCGAAACTCAGAAGCCTAATGTCAACATAGCTGATTTTTATCAACAACAATTGTATTTAATACTTATGTTTGTCATCATCAAAAAGGGGGAGATTCTTGGAACAAAATGTGTGTTAGTACACACCCTTAAGTTTTGATGATAACAAAGTATTAAATGGACAATTGATGTTACTAATGTTTAAATTAAGTATGCAGGAGAATCCAACGTTATATCAAGAGCACATTTAATTTAGACTCTGATGAAACCTATGGAAGTCTGAATCTTTACACTCTGAAAGAGTTCAGAAGCTACAACGTGGTCAGAAGCTAAACAAAGTTCAGAAGCTCAAAGAGGATCAGAATGTCTGCAAGAGTTCAGAAGCTCAGAGAAGTTCATAAGCTCAAAGATGTTCAGATGCCTACAAGAGTTCAGAAGCTATCTGCTAGTCATGAGTTATTCAGAAGATGAAGACGTTCAGAAGCTGAAATACGAAGGACTATCAGAGGCCATTTATTCAAGACCAATCAAACTCCAAGTTATCAAAGGTTCATCAGAAGCAAAGGAATTCCCCAAATCATCAGAAGGGCTACATCAACTACTCTTATCAAGCCTGATGATTTGTTCTAAGGAGAACTAATCACAACGGTCACAAAGGATGTGATCCTACTCTCTCTAGGAGCTAGTTGTACCTTATTACTGTACTTTGGACAAACAGTAAAGGTGAAGCTTCACTGCAAAGAAGACGTGGCTTTACTCAACGGATATTCAAAGACTACAGCTGTCCATTTTACAACGGGAATTTCTCCAACGTCTCAATGTCTTTCTCAACTCATATAAATATGCAAAAGAAAGAATTGATGACTAACGAACTTCATTAGAAAATATCTCTCAGAATAAAGTGAGCATCTGAATTGTAATAGAAAACATCTCTCAAATGATGTGAGAATAGAAACTAGCTTAAGCCTTTGAAGTTATTATGATTGTAATAAGTTTAAGCTTAGAAGTTAGTATTACTCCTGCGTGAGTAATTGATAAGTCTTCTGCTTAGTGTAGAAGCAAGAAAGTCTTCTGCTTAGTGTAGAAGCAAGTAAGTCTCAATCTTAGTGATTAGAGCAAAGAAGTCTTCTGCTTAGTGTAGGAGCAAGGAAGTCTCTTGTCTTGTGTGACTTGAGCAAGGAAGTCTCATGCTTGTGTGCTTGAGCAAGGAAGTCTCTGATCTTGTGTGATTAAAGCAAGGAAGTCTCTCTGTCTTGTGTAACTTAGAGCAGGAAGTCTTAAGTCTTGTGTGACTTGAGCAAGGAAGTCTCATGCTTGTGTGTTTGAGCATCTGATTGTAATCTTAGTGATTATAGTGAACTCCCTTGGAAGCAAGGGGACTGGAGTACTCTCAATTTGTAAGGGGAACCAGTATAAATTGTTGTGTGTCTTTCTCTCTCTCACTCTCTCATTTACTCCTTCATCATTCACTTAGCCTTAAGTTAATTGTGTGAACAATTCCGCTGTGCTTAAAGACTCTGAAGACTCTGATAGATTTAAATATCTAGAAAAAAATTTAAATATCCAAAACACAATTCAACCCCCCCTTCTCTCTTAATAATTGAAGGATAATTTTGAAAAGAGAATGTATATTATTGCCAAAATTTAATGCAAAAACTACTCTTTTTTTTTTTTTTTTTTTAATTGTTGTGCATTTGCTAAAGGGGTATTATATATTTTATACTGGGACGCAGGGAGTATTGACTATTAATATACATTGTGGGGTAGTAATAATGAGTACTATTACACAAATACATACATGACTTGCTTGTCAAAAAAAAAAAAAAAATACATACATGACTTCTTGTGTTGAATGATACAAAATGGTAGCTTATATCAATGTAGTCTTACATTTATCTTCTAAGAAAAAATAGTAGGATTTCTTTGCAACAACTATTTTTTTCTCTTGTGGAAAATAACATGAATTAATTAGGTCATTACAGTATCAATGAATGTTGTTGGATCAAAATAATGATTCAAAACTTGAACTAAGCGAGGAGAGCAGCAACCTTCTCCGACAACTCGTCCACCGCTTCATCATTGACCTCTGGAATTGGTTCCTCCTATGGACAAAGCAATGGTATCAACATAATCAGGAGAGAAATATATGCATAAGTACAAATTTGAATATATACAAAGGTCTTTTGAAGACAAATAATATGCACAAAAATTTCCTAGCCAGGACAAAAATTTAAAAGAAAAAATGGTTAAATATATAAGATGGACGAGAAAAATGTCACCAATGTACATTGTAATGTAATCTACTTAGCAGAACAAGGAAATCATAATCAATTATTGTATATTATTCTAACGATTTTCTTTCCAATCAAGAAAAGAGTTGAATACCTCAGGATCTTTACTTTTTTTGACATCTATACATTTTGAACCGCTAATGCTGGCACTCTTCAACAGACAACGTGACATGTTGTTTGATGGTCCGTTTTGTGCATTTGCATCACCAGAATTTGTTACACCTGATGGGCTATGAAGATTTGATCCGGTTGGGTTTTCACAATCATTATTTTGATTATTTTCATCTTTCGGGGCAGGAACCCGCTCTCTAAATAAAAATGAAATTTGAAATTGTCAATGCATATTCTTAACCAATATTGCAAGTCTCATCCATTAAGATTGCAGAGACAATAATTAATCTTGATTAAAACTTCAAACCCATCATGGTAATACAAAATTATAATTATAAATAAAATAAACCTTCAGAGGAACACACATATTTACCTAGGTAAGGAGGCATGTTGTCTCAACAATGGAGAGCCTTTTTCACCTTTCCCATAATGCTCCTCAAGATGTGCAAACTGTCGCTTAAACCGATCAACCCCACTGCATAACAAATAATACATTGCGTAAATAAAAACAAATAAGACATAATTATGAAATCAATGCAACAATTTTCAAGAGCACGTGTTTCTTATATGTGATGTAAAAACAGACAATTAACCATCATTTGTTACTTAGGTGTCAAAATTTAAATTTGTACACAAATCATATCATCGGTAAAACTGGATAATTAGGAGTTGAGATTTTAATAGTATGAAAAATTAAACTTGCATGATGATGATTTGCTAATGGATGTTCTAGTTCTGCACATGTGTTTGCATATAAAATTTCCAATAGAAACTTGGTGCAAGGATCATTTTATGGTCGTGAATTGTGATAGATATGATAAGACAATTGAATAATAATAGGATAAGATGACTCTGGTAAGCCTCTTATCCTATTAGATGTTTGGTATGCTATGCAACATGCCACATATAGTATTATACAATCATATTGATATGCTTGAGATGAAATAAATAAAGAAATGATATGATACAACAAATTGAGCAAATGAAAAAATTATCATTTTGTGAGATGGCAAGTGGTGATGGTGAGAGATGCTTCATAATGGTTGAAGGTATCGAGCAATAGTGGAGGCGACAAAGGTTCTAGATAGTGGAGGATGGTGCCCTGTGGTAGTGATGAATGATATTAGGCAATAGAGGTGATAGAGGAGGGTATTGTGATGACAATAAAAGGTGCAGCCAGCGAAGGGTGTCATATGAAGTGGAGGATGGTGTTAGGTAGCGGAGGGTGCCTGGAAATTGCGGTCATGGTAGTTGTGAATGTATTAGTTAGCAGAGGGAAAGAAAGATGTTGCATAGTGATGGCGGAGGGTGTCATCTATCAACAGTAGCAAAAGATTTCAGGCAGCAGTAGTGGAGGAGGTTACTAGGCAGCAAGTGCCGCCATGGTGAAAGGCGAAAAAAAGGAAGAAAATTTACACCAACTAATAGTACAATAGGATAAGCAAAGATGACGACCATATTCTATCCTATTGGCTCAGAAAACAATGGAACATAATAGGATAGGATAAGTATTCTTATCATATCTTCCATGTCTTTGCCTTTGAACAAACTACTAATGTATACTCTTGGAATGACCCGACCAGAAATTGATAGCAGACGGCCAAGCGGATCGTGGAGGAGGCTCTGAAACCATCTTAGAATTGAGAGTTTGGCCTAACTCAACCCTACAAAACTGACTTGTAAGGTGAGGATTGCCTCACAGTCAAAAACACATATTCAGGCCATCTCGCAACCGATTTGGGACTTCTTAACACATACTATTACAAGGGTCGGACATGTTGTCCAAGGTTTTAACATATGCAATCAAGCCGCAAATTTACAAATGCGTGCTAGTTAAGGCACAAAGATCAAGATTATTAAAAAATGTCAATATGATTACTAGAAGAAGTTCCAAAGTTAAAACAATAACTTAGATTGCACTAACTATTTAGCTTAGGAAATAATTTTGTTAAAAACCATTGTGATTCCTCAATATTATATCCCTACCTCGGATACATGAAGCTTGTTTGATCTCCACCACTAAGATATTCTTGGAGCATCTGGGGATGATACTCTAAGATCTGTTAAGTGCAAATGTATAACAAATTATTAACAAAACACAAAGCAGAAAACAATAAATTGAACCATGTCGTTGAAATGAATGGTCAAACCTCTCGATATATCAGTTCTCGAACATCATCTTTGGTCAATTTTCTTCTCTCAAATTCAAACTCGAGCTTCGAAATTGGTTGAGTGGACGGTTCACGGTCCACATTTGACAACCCATGAAAGTAAGGATCAGATAGTGCCTGCAATCATACGCGTAACAAAAAAATATCAGGAACTTGGTGCAATATATCTGCCAAAATTATTTTATAGATATTTCATTCGGTGCATTCAACAAAATTTCATATATGTCAATTATTAAGGTAAGTGATTTCAACCTCTTCAGCTGATGGACGGTCTTTAGGATCAAAAGCAAGTAAGCGCTCCAGCAAATTAAGAGCCAATGGATCTACATTTGGAAATTTTTTGGAGAATGGAACTGGTTGCTTTTTCCTCATGCTACTAAGGTACCTTCTAGCCTTCTCATTTCGAATCTGTAAAATTAAATTAAAATTATTTACAAGGGGAAAAGGGTGACAAAATAAAGGAAGCCTGAAAGAAGTTTACTAGAAAAAAAAAATTACAATGAATATTGATATAGCATAATATATTAAGGGTCTTTCTGGATAGACTTAATTGAGGTTATCCACAGGCATAAACACTTGTGGAAATATTTGGAAGAACATATGATAACAACTTATGAGCATATAGAAGTTTATAATTATTTAATAATTTAATATGATTAACAATTAGATTCAACACAACATATCATAAGCTTGACTATTGCTGTTACAAATTACACACTAGTTTGGATAAACTAACCCTCGAAATGGATTCAGCAGGAGGAGTACCAAGCAAGTCAGTCATGAGATCCAATTGGTGCACCACATTCTTCCCGGGAAACAATGGCTTGCCACTAAGCATTTCTGCAAATATGCATCCAATGCTCCAAATATCAATTGCTGGAGTATACTGCAAAAGACAAGAATTTGAAATTGAAATTACAAAATACTTCAATACTTCCAAATATATTCAATTTCTTGTTTTATATAGAATCTGTTAACTTGAAATGTTGTGCACGTAATGTTCAGGATTTAAATTTAAATGTTCAATTAACAAGTGATAATTGGACTAATATAGCTGTTCAGGCATAAGTCCATCACACACTACTGAAAAAAAGTGGGTCATGAGGCATAAAGAAGAAGAAGAAACACTTACTTTTGAGAAAAAAGAACCACATAGTTCAGGTGCACGATACCACCGAGTCGCAACGTAGTCCTTAGTATAAACAAGTGAAATGAATCAACATGATGATTAAAAAGATAATTTGTGAACAGACAAAACAAGTGCAAGATTGTCATTATATGTACAATAGAATGCTTACAGTCCAGAATATAGCTGACGGAGCATCATTAAATGAAACTCGAGCAAGCCCAAAATCACATATTTTTAATTTGCAATCAGCATTAGCTAGAATATTTTTTGGCTTCAAATCACGATGAAACACATTGGCTGCAAGAAAATTATTATCTTAGTTTAAGATCACAACATCTTCACAAGCTATAGAGACTTATAGTTTACAATCATACCTGTATGTGTATATTTCAGGCCCCGAAGAAGCTGGTACAAGAAAAATTGATAGTGCTCGGGAGTAAGATCATCATTTGCTTTAATTACTTGATGAAGGTCCGATTCCATTAACTCAAACACAACATAGACATCTTTGAACTCTCTTCGTGAAGGTGGAAGCATTATATGTTTAATTTCTACTATATCAGGATGTCGTAGCAAACGAAGCAGTTTAATTTCTCTTAGTATCCGTGTGGCATCCGATACATGCTCAAAAACATCATTGATTTTCTTAATTGCAACCTTTTCCCCAGTAATAGTATCCACGGCAGAAACAACAACACCGTAACTTCCTTTCCCAACAACTTCTTGGACTTGGTACCGATTTGCCTCTCCATACTCGGTAAAAAATTCTACTTCTCCTGCACCCTGTTTGATTACCAGAAACTATTATGTTGAAATAATTAATAACTTGTAAAGATAATTTAAGGACCACATATTTATTTGATCTTTTCTTTTGAATTATTGCAAATTCTACGGTAACAAACATCGGAAACATCATGAAACAAAAGCATAATATTATGCACACATTCTTGTAAATATGCATATACTAAAGATGTCATTAATGTCGGCACACACCATCAAACAATGCCTTAAGATAAGCCATGATAGCATGAGGATAAATCAAAGCCATGGCTCCCATGCTAAATGCTAAGAAAACGTGGCAATAAAAGACAAACTAAGCCTGATAACGAGGGCAAGTTTGGATTAGTTTATTTGAACTTATCTATTTGCATTAACATCTGGGAGATTTTTAGGAGACATGGCCTAATTCAATATTTGAGTATATTTATTGACATAAGCACTTATCTGATAAGTGTTTCATTAAACTTTTTATACAAACAAGAATGCTATCTCTTACTGTAGTTCTTACCAAGACGAAGCATCAAAGAAAATCAATTACAAAAGGTTGCAAAAGAGATATACAGCTCAATTGATTAAATCAATGGAAAATCATAAAACAAATCAAGAATCAAACAAATACAAAAAGAGCATGGTAAAAAAAATTGAAATTTGAGAACAACAACCATTAACCAACTAAGCTAAGCTACAAAAACAATCAATATTATTATACGACATAGTCAAAAAATCACAAAGAAATTTTAAAAAAATAAGTAACATCTTTTATATTGAAAACCAAAAAGGGATAGATTTCATTGAGACTAAAAAGTAAAAATGAAACCTTTTTGTTTCGATCCATAGAAGAAGGTATGAAATGAGAACGTATAGGAACTTTGAGAAGATTCAATGAAGAGGAGTTGTTGTTGATGTTAGCATTGTTAAGGTTGTTTGAATTAAGAAGATCATTTTTGTTGTGGTGATGAAGTGGGTTAATAGAAGTGCGGCGATGAAAGAATCGACGAATGCCATCAACGAGTGTACCTCCACCACCCATATACACTTCCTTCCTCCTCAATCTTCGCTACTCCTCCAACCTACCATTGTCTCTCTCTCTCTCTCTCTCTTCCCACTCTTTTTTCCTTCTCAATTATTTGATTTTTAAAAAAAAAAACAATTATAGTTTATTATTATTAATTGTTTATTTTTATGATGTAATAAATAAATATTTTGTTTAAGATAATCTATTTTATGGATATTTATTTAAATAAATTATTGAAAGAGTGAGCTAATGCATCTTCTTCCTAAGTTAAAAGATCCACAGAGTGAGCTTCTTCTACTTCGGTTATGTATGGGTATCGCCAAACTTTTTTTCGACCTCAGGACGTGCCAACCAATTTACATGAAGGAGACAGCTGCTTTGTTTGATAAAGAGTTGAAAATGGTGATTGAAAACATCGTGGTTGGAGGGGTTCGTTATTTGGAGACCTTCAATGGAGGATTGCTTCTATACCCATTAAGTTTATGGGGTTAGGGTTATATTCAGCAGTAGAGGTCACCTCATATGCTTTTGTAGCTTCTAGGGCCCAATCTTGGATTTTGCAAGATCATATATTGAGAGACAATGGAGGATGTGGTATGGACTTGGATTTTGACAATGTTTTGGACGGTATTCGGGATAAGATTCTGACTTATGACTTTAGCAATTTTGCTATTAAGGACACCGTCCCCCCTAAAGCCCAACATGTTTTGGCGAGTGTTCTTTTTGACAAAATTGTTCAGGACATGAAAGTTGATTTTAACATGACTACAAAGCAAAAAGCAGTTTTTGGGTGTTTAATAGTGGCACATGCTCAAGACTTTCTCCTCGCTATCCCCATCGATAGGTTAAGCCAACACATTACACATGTCACCGGTTGCGTATCGTACCATCCTTAAGTACCGCCTCATGATTCCAATATTTCCTAAGGACGAGATTTGTCCTGTTTGTCGTAAAGCATGTCTCGACATTTTTGGGGAGCATGCAGTTCATTGTAGGGAGCTTTCCGACTTCAAATATACGCATGACTTGGTCAGATATGTGTTTTTTGATATTTTTAAGCGTGCGGGAATCTCTGTTAAGAAAGAGACACCAATGAACTTCTTGACTGACCCACAAGAAGCGAGATCGACACTTCAGCCAGCGGATGTTCTGGTGTTTGGAAGGGTAGGTGGGAAACATGCTTGTGTAGATTTGACTAGAGTTTCCCCACTTGTGGGACTAGGCGTTAGTGATTTTACCGTGGGACGGGCAGCCCTCAAAGCTGTTTCAAGCAAAATGGCAAAACATGAGAAAGCATGTTCTGACAATCAACATATTTTTATACCTTTTGCTATCGACACTTTTGGATTTCTAGCACCAGAGGCTGTAAACCTTTTGAAAAGAGTTCAAAAGGTTATGCATTGTAATGTCGTGACGCCTAGGTCTAGGGATGTAGTTTTTCAAAGATTAGGTTTTGTCATTCAAAAAGGATTAGCGGCGCAGCTTATTGCCCGTCTACCTTTTGTTAATGTGTAATTATATATATATATATATATATATATATATATATATATATATATATATATATATATATATATATATATATGAGAGAGATTCATTGACTCTAGGAGTAACTCTCTAAAGTTACTCAAATCTCCTCCCTCCATCTTGTTTAATCTAACAACCCTAATTAATTATAAATTCATCTCACATGATCAATATTTTCTTTCACCATACATAATCACAATTTCCCTTTTTCACTCCTTTGCCTGCGTCATCCACAAGAAGAAAATAGGGTTTCTCCTAAAATAGATTTAGGAACTTTTTAATGATCCTGCAACAGGGTCGGCCCAAGCATAAAGCGGCCCAAGCCATAGCTTTAGGCCCCCAAGAAAATAATTGTTTTTTAAAGTAGTGTAGGCCCAGAAAAATTAATTAACTAATAATAGTATATATAATTAGGCCTCCGAAAAATACCAAGTTAGGCCTTGTAGCTCGGTTGGTTGTATGCTTGTGTTTTTACTGAGAGGTCACACGATCGATTCTCCTGATGTGCTCTTTTTAATAATTTTATTCTTTATCACTTCGGATTTTTATATAATGGGGATAGGGGAGTTTGGGATGGCTTTTTCATATTCCCATTATACCTCTCATGATTTCTAAACATTGATTTGATTTTTTTTGTACCAACAAAAATCTTTTGTTAAGAAACTCACTATAACATAAGACATATCTTTATGTTTTTGGACATAAGTTAGACACAGCGTCTGTCTGGCCCGCTAGTATATATATAAGATAATTACACTTGGATAAAAGGCAAACGGGCAACAAGTTGCGCCGCTAACCCTTTTTGCACAAAATTTGAACAAAATTTGCAGCAGCATGATCAATCCTGGTTATGGTGCACATATTCTACATTTTTTTTTTCCTTTCATTGATTTACTAAAATTTGTAGGTCCATTACTTTCTTTTTCTTATTTTTATAGGCTCCTTTTTATTTTTGATCGAACAAAACTATTCTTTTTTGTTTTTATTTTTTATAATATGATTGAACAAAACTATTCTAATTGTTCAGGGAATAACTAAGTAGTATTAATTTCAAGCTGTTAATTTAAGCCTTTTATTATATAAAAAAAGTATTAACTTCAAACTCCTGTCAAATATTATTTCCATCAAACAAAATTATCATCGTATCGTAATATAAAGGGAATATAAAACATAATTAGAAAATTTGTTTGAATTTTTGGTATAAGTTTGTTCTCAATAATTTTTTCACATATTTTATTTAAATTTAATAACATAAACATGACTATTGAAATTGAGATTTATATAAGTTTAAATGAATAGAAATTATAAAATTAAATCAAGAAAATTAAGTTAAAATGAATAAAACAAATATCATACGATAAAAATCATATTTGTCTTTCCATTTTTTCATATTATAGGAGTGTTTTATGTTCATATATTTTATTTTCTACAAATTATATATATATATATATATATATATATATATATATATATATAATTATAATCGATACACTTTTAATACTCTTACCAAAAAATTCTTAAGTTTATATTAGGCCTCGTTTTAAAATTTGTTTTAGGCCTCAAATTACGTTGGGCCTATTGAATAAATCACACTTAATTCAAATTTAAGTGTCAAGCGGATATCAAGCTCGTGCATCAGGATATCATGTTGCTGCATCATGACAAATAACCACACTTAATTCTCAATGATATCATTTCCTATTTTATAGCAATTATATAGCAAGTAACCGTTTACCATTTATGCCTACATTATGTACATTTACTTGTATATATATTCAATCATTGTAAAGTCAAATGTATAACCTTGAATACAAATTATTCCAATATACTTTTGTTATAGGGCCGGCCCTGTCCTGCAATTTCATCTTTTTATCGAAAATATTAGTTCTTTTAAATCTTTCTTTTTGTATGTTAATCGTTTGACTTTACCATATGGAGCATAAATTGAGGTTTGAATATATAATAACAACCAAAACTTGATAATTATACACTATCCCAAATACTGATTTTTTATTTTCATAGAATTTCATCAAAGTTTGATTATTTTTTTTCACACAAAAAAATGGGACAAATTAATTAGAACCAAGACTTGTGGCTATGTGTACAAAACATAAGAAAGCTAACCGTACAAGACTCAATTGGGAGAGCATATGTTGAATGGGAGGTAAAGCACTGGTGACCACGGGAGATGATTGTTTAATGAAAAACCTTAAAAAATATTTGTGACAACTTAGGCAAAGGATTGAAAAAGGGAAATAAAGATTGGGTGAGGTGTATGAAAATAATGATCATATGAGATAAATTTATAATTAAATAGGGCCACTAGATTAAATAAGATGGAGGTGATAATATGTTATGTTATGTGTGTTGGAACAAAATATGTGTTAGTACACACCCTTAAGTTTTGATGATAACAAAGTATTAAATGGACAATTGATGTTACTAATGTTTAAATTAAGTGTGCAGGAGAATCCAACGTTATATCAAGAGCACACTTGATTTAGACTCTGATGAAACCTATGGAAGTCTGAATCTTTACACTCTGAAAGAGTTCAGAAGCTACAACGTGGTCAGAAGCTAAACAAAGTTCAGAAGCTCAAAGAGGATGAGAATGTCTGTAAGAGTTCAGAAGCTCAGAGAAGTTCAGAAGCTCAAAGATGTTCAGATACCTACAAGAGTTCAGAAGCTATCTGCTAGTCATGAGTTATTCAGAAGATGAAGACGTTCAGAAGTTGGAATACGAAGGACTATCAGAGGTCATTCATTCAAGACCAATCAGACTCCAAGTTATCAAAGGTTCATCAGAAGCAAAGGAATTCCTCAAATCATCAGAAGGGCTACATCAACTACTCTTATCAAGCCTGATGACTTGTTCTAAGGACAACTAATTACAATGGTCACAAAGGATGTGATACTACTCTCTCTAGGAGCTAGTTGTACCTTATTACTGTACTTTGGACAAACAGTAAAGGTGAAGCTTCACTGCAAAAGAAGACGTGGCTTTACTCAACGGATATTCAAAGACTACAGCTGTCCATTTTACAATGGGAATTTCTCCAACGTCTCAATGTCTTTCTCAACTCATATAAATATGCAAAAGAAAGAATTGATGACTAACGATCTTCATTAGAAAACATCTCTCAGAATAAAGTGAGAATTTGAATTGTAATAGAAAACATCTCTCAAATGAAGTGAGAATAGAAACTAGCTTAAGCCTCTGAAGTTATTATGTTTGTAATAAGTTTAAGCTTAGAAGTTAGTATTACTCCTGCGTGAGTAATTGTAAGTCTTCTGCTTAGTGTAGAAGCAAGAAAGTCTTCTGCTTAGTGTAGAAGCAAGTAAGTCTCAATCTTAGTGATTAGAGCAAAGAAGTCTTCTGCTGAGTGTAGGAGCAAGGAAGTCTCTATGTCTTGTGTGACCTAGAGCAGGAAGTCTTAAGCTTGTGTGCTTGAGCAAGGAAGTCTCTGATCTTGTGTGATTAGAGAAAGAAAGTCTCTCTGTCTTGTGTGACTTAGAGCAGGAAGTCTTAAGTCTTGTGTGACTTGAGCAAGGAAGTCTCATGCTTGTGTGCTTGAGCATCTGATTGTAATCTTAGTGATTATAGTGAACTCCCTTGGAAACAAGGGGACTGGAGTACTCTCAATTTGTGAGGGGAACCAGTATAAATTGTTGTGTGTCTTTCTCTCTCTCACTCTCTCATTTACTCCTTCATCATTCACTTAGCCTTAAGTTAATTGTGTGAACAATTCCGCTGTGCTTAAAGACTCTGATAGATTTAAATATCTAGAAAAGTTTTTAAATATCCAAAACACAATTCAACCCCCCTTCTTGTGTTTTCTCCACGCACCTTCAATTGGTATCAGAGCTCCGGTTCTGTTGGTAAATCACTTAACCGTGAGACAGTCAAGATCCAAAGGAGAAAAACACCATGGCTAAAAACATGGATGATTGGAAGTATAAGTTATATCAACAAGTTGCTGATCTTATCAAGGAAATTGAAGATGGACTGAACTTAAATGAAGATCTGAGCAACAATCAAAATCCTTCCACATCAGGGGCTAAACAAACCTCAAAAATTGAATCTACAACTACTACTCTTTGCTTCATTAGTGATGATAATGAAAGCATTCAGAAAGCAACAGTAAATGGTTTGTTAGATCAATATGAGGAGTTTAGAATGGAGGAAAATTAGAGTATTGGAGAAATGAGCTTAAGATTTCAATCTATCACAAGCAAGCTTGAAGACCTCAACAACAAACTCAGCAACAAAGAGCTTGTAAGCAAAATGCTGAGTAGTTTACCTCTGAATTGGAAAGAAATTTCAAAAACTATAGAGGAAACTAAAGATATCAATTCAATGAATCTTGAATCATTGATTGATTTACTCAGAGTCCATGAAATGGCTCTGAAAGAAAAAGAAGAGTTGAGAAGTGAAGAAGCAAAAGCAGCAAGGAAAGGAAAGCAAGCATTGGAACATGAAGGTCTTGTTGAAGAACCTAATGAAGAGTATCTTGAAAGGTTTTCAAGAAAAATTCAAAGATGGTACAACTTCAAGAAGAATGGAGGAAAACTGGCTAAAGGAATGACAATATGGGATGTACTAGACAACTTCTCTGAAGATGAATCTGAAAGAGCACCAGGAGCTGAAGGATCAAGTTTTGAAGATGGTTCAAACTCTGAAGATTCAAGTTCTGATGGAAAGTCAGAACCTGAGAACATAGACAATATCCAAAGAAGAATGAATCAGGTATATTCTCATCTTTCCAAAGAAAAATTGATCAAGCATCTTGAGAAGATTTTACTTAAACTCTCTAATAGTCAGCAGAAGTATAAAAAGCTTAAAGCAGACTATGAGAATTTAAGTAAGCAAGCAAATCACTCTAAAGATCTTGTTCAAAAAGATTTTATCAAAACAAAAGATCTTGAGAATGATTATGCTGTATGTTACAAACCCTTTGAGCACTCTCCTGCTCACAAAGAGTATTGCAACACTAATGCTGATCAAAATAAAATTGTTTCCATGCTTTGCAATTTTGGAACCAACAATACTAATGGGATTGGATACTCCAGTAATAAAACACTAGAGGAACCAAGCTCATCAGTTATTGATGGAAGCTTCTCACTCCCTAATCTTTACACTACATTTGTATCTGGTAGCACTCAGATGAAACAAATGAAGGATAAAGATTTGGCAACTAACAGTCTAGGACCCTTAAGCAAGTGGGTACCAAGAGACAAAATAGTTTACTTGATTGCAGGTGAAACAAAGACTCTGAACCTTCCAACCACATGGATGCATGTGAATGTGAATGGAAGAAGAGCAATTGTGCAAAGAAGGCACATTTTTGAAGAGTCGGATGGACAAAAAGATGAGATGGAGTACATAAGCAACAGGAGGGAGTATGAAGAATTTGAAGATTGTTTTGAAAAAGACTTTGATGATAGCAACTCTCTTTGGTGGGATGAATGTTCAGAATTTGACCTGGAGAGAGATTGAGCTTGAACAAAATGTCATCAAAACAAAAGAGCTTCAAAATCAGGTAAGTAACTCTCATCTCCTAAATGACAAGTCAGAGGAATAACTTTCAAGGTTAAAAAGGTTTCTTAGGATACTTGATTTATGTCTCAAAAATGTTCAGAATTAAAAACCTTGAAAAACCCTGTCTGAACATATTTTTTTAAATAAAAATATCCTGAAAAACACATTCTCAGACTCTGACATATTGTGGATCTCAGCATCTGAAGTAGTCCAGACTCTGAGAAACTTTTTCAACCTCTGAAGGTTAAGCCTCTGACAAGGAAATGAATTGCAAACGTTTAAGTGTTTTTACTGAAACGTTTTGGCGCTAAAAGAACAACACGTACACACGTTCTGATTGGTTTAAAACAGTTAATGATTAGTTCTTTTCTTTTTGATTTATTTTTCTATGTGTTCTATTTGCCTTTAATCAAAATCACTTAATCACTTGCACATACTACACCTTCACAACCTACACTTTCATTCTCTTGAAATCTCAGAAAAAAACCTTCTTTCTTCCACAAATTAGCAAAACCCAAAACCCTAAACTTCAGAAATGGCAGCATCCACACCATCTTCAGATTCACTATTTGCGTTTCCTAAGAACTTCCCTATCAACATTACTGCTTGCGAAGAAATGTTCTCCACAGATTTGTCTCTCGAGATGGAGGGAAAATCTCTAAACCTGGTTATGGAACAACCAGTGGACTTTGATAGCCTGGAGAAGAATCACTTTGATGTTCTAAAGTTCTTTATTGATCATAATGGGAGCTTTAGATACATGAAGTTGCTAAATGGTCCCATCTATCCAACGCTAGTAAAGGATTTCTGGATCATAAGCAGAGTGAAGACGGTTGAAGACTACAACAGGGAGCTGGATGCAAAGAAGAAGGAGAAGTTGGAGAATAAGGATAAGACTCCTCAAGAATTGGGATTGAGGGTAGTCGAAGAGACTGAAGTACATTCTGTGGTTTGTGGATTTGAAGTAATTCTCACTGCTTCAAATCTGGCTAAGGTGTTATCTATCCCCCAATGAAGGCACCTATCATACCTATAGCCAGAGTGAAGCAAAGAATTCAGAATTTCTAGTGAACATGACCAAGTTGTGCTACGCTAAAGGGAAGAGCTGTGAAAGCAATAAGGTGGGTGATCTGAAGCCTATTCAGAGAGTATTAGCCAGAATAGTTCTAGGATCAATATTTCCAAGAAGTGGAAGCTCTTATCAACTTTCTTGGGATCATAGGCACTTTGTCTATTTTCTCACAAGGAAGTTTAATTTGAACTGGGCAAAATACATCTTCAATCACCTCTGCAAGGCTGTGAGTGCTACTCAGAAACAATCCAAGCCAAATGTTCATGTCATCTATCCAAGAATTCTTAGTGAAATCTTCTATCAATGTGGTGTGATAGATGTAATCAAGGCTACTGGACATGACAATCTGATTAGGGAAATCAGAGCCTCTACAATCTCCACTCACACCCTCTCCAACATGAACTTGCTAGCAGGAAAAGAGATGCAACCATCTGATCCATTTGAACTTCAACCTCACTCAGAAGATTCAATGGTGAAGAGATATAAGATTGACATACCTGCTGTCTCAAATGGTATTGTCAATCAATATATACAATTGCTAGAAAGTCAAGGTGAAGGGCTTGAGATTGAAGAGGAAGAATTGAAGAAGAAGAGGAAGAGGCTGGTGAAGATAAAGATGGAGAAGAATGAAGCTGCAAGGGCAAAGAGCAAAGGGAGGATCAAGTCCAAGGCTGGAAGTTCAACTGTGATAGTAGTGGATGATGAAGTAAGTGAATATGATGATGAACCACTATGTGTCAGATTGAAGAAACTTACCAAGGAGCCAAGGAAGAAAACTGCTGAAGGCTCAATCAAGGACAACTCAGGTAATGTATCCTTGTCTACACCTGTTATTGTAAACACTCAAGAAACTCAACCTACACCATCATCAACCTAACCCAGAATTCACCTCTACATTTCCTTGAGGAACATTTAGGTGGTGAATTATCAAAGCAAAACCCCCATCCAAACACCACCTAGACAAGTCCTGAAGACCATCTCACACTAAAACAAGTCATCTCAGAACCTGTCCATTCAGAACCTCCCATACCAGAAATAACCCACACTGAACCACAATCCTCATCAGAACCTATCCAAATACCACCTGAACATCAACCCTCTGAAAATCAAGGCTCTGATCACCAAACACAATCTGAAAACCAAACACATCCTGAACCCCAACCATCACCTGACCAAACACAACCTGAACAACAAAGTACTGAAGAACTTGAACATCACTCTGATGTTTCAAACCATACTGAATTTGTTGTTTCAGAAGAAATCCAAATTTCCCCATCATCAAACCATATTGATGCTATGGTCGAAGAGCTTCATGTAGATGACTTTCATCTAAAAGCCTTTGATCAACAGCAACAACAACCACAATCATCACCCTCAAACTCTAAACCTCATCCAACCAACTCAACCGACATTGATATCTTGAGTGAATGCAATAGGTTGATTAGACAAATACATGGCCTTCCTGAGCTAAGACATTCTGACATGTCTTCATCTGAAAATGTTGCACAATGGGTGAGCTTGACTGAGGAATTGGTAAAGAAGATGCATAGTCTTCAGGAGGCTGATATTGAAGAACAGAGTAGGTTTGACAAGGGAAAGAATAAAGTGGTTGAAGAGGTCATTCAGAATCAAAAGGACACAGAGAGGAATCACCCTGAATCCTCTACTGTAAGAAACAGTAATCTGAATGAACCTGCCCAAGGAAATCTAAGGAGCAATCAAGAGCATCTAAGAAATCCAGTTTATGAGGCTGAAATTAAGGAAATCAAAGCCCAGATGGATAAGTATATTGGGTTGATAGAGAAAGTCAATGGAAACCAAACAGAGATTATGAAAACCTTAGCTTCTCTCTGTAACCAACCCCAATAAACCCTTAGGATTTCTTTGAACGCTTATGTGTTTATCTGCAGTTTAATATTTTGTTAGGCACAATATTAGGATCAACTTCTGTATGTGTTAATTTTTTTTCTGACATATACATTCACCATGTTTATCTGAATGGTTATATGTCTGTTTTGATTCTGTTTGGCACTTTTGTTTGATTTAATTCTGGAAATGATTTTCATTTTTCTTTAAACAAACAATCTTTAAAAAATTGATACTTCAAACTCTTGATCTTTTATTTATAAAATTTGATTTTCAATGAGTACAATATGTGGGTATTCTTAAAGAATCAAATTACATAACAAGAGAAGAAATATAAATAAGAAATCAAGAATAAACAAGTCAAAGTAATGAATTTTATTTCATTGAGAACTTAAGTTGTGGATTACATATTAAATTCCTAAGGACTACTTTCTTGAAGCCTCCAAGGGATGACCTTGGAGAAGGAACTGATTATTCTTGAAGAAACCGTGCATCAGTTTGGTTTCCTTCAGGAATGTCAGTTTGCCCTTCTTAGGCTGTGGATATCAGTTTGATTTTCTTCAGGAATATATATCTTCAGAACTTAAAACAGTCAGAGTCCAAAGATTTTTCTTCAGACTCTGAACTGAGTTCTTCTGTAACAGACACTGGCTTTGTTTCCATTGGTTTCTTCTTATGTTTTCTCCTATCTTGACTGACTCTCTTTGAAACTACCTTCTTCTTCTCTGAGCGTTTCATTTTTTCTCTCAAGAGATCTATCAATAACCTAAGATTATTTTGTGTGAATAAAATGACTAGGTATCTCTCTCCTTTTATAAGCATATTTCAATTGCCGAGTCTTAAATGCGTTCAACCGCTCCTGATTTGACGGCATTGAAAGTTGAAATTTTTATTAATTGCTTATACTACCTTTTTGATAATGACAAAAGGGGGAGAAAGAATATTAGTAAATCAATTGTTGGAAGAAGCGAAATTACTTAGCTTTTTAGGGCTTTGTAGTGCTTCAGAGAGAGAACGTAGGAGAGTGGTCAAAATAGTAGCATGAGGTACATGCTTTGATATGACAATCTGATCTTTGAGGATTTCAAAATATTGTGCTAAAAGAGCTCTGAACTGTTTTCAAGTTTTTTGATTCAGGCTCTGAGCTATTTTCTTTGAAAAGATTTTTTTCAAGCTCTGAACTGTTTGAAAAATATTTTGAACTCTGAAACTGTTAATGATAACCATCAGAACCAAGTGTGTGTATACGTTTCTAGTGCCTCTGATCCTATTGTCATTTAATTTAAATATTTGCTTCATCTTGCATCTGCATCAAGAGCATAATTTCAAGGAGAATACATTTATTAATTGAAGTTTATTATTCATAGATAGTTCTTGAGTAAGGGTGCAACTTTATTCAAATATTATCACACTATGAAAAGAAGAAGCTTGCAAACCTTGTTCTTTATATAGTAAAATATGAATAATTTAAGTCATATAATAAAGTAATTCTGAAACTGATTAAAATTAACTATGGATACAAAGTAGGGGAGCTTACAAACCTAACCCTATGGGATATCAGACTTAGGGGGAGCTTGCGAAACTCAGAAGCCTAATGTTAACATAGCTGATTTTTATCAACAACAATTGTATTTAATACTTATGCTTGTCATCATCAAAAAGGGGGAGATTGTTGGAACAAAATATGTGTTAGTACACACCCTTAAGTTTTGATGATAACAAAGTATTAAATGGACAATTTTGATGTTACTAATGTTTAAATTAAGTGTGCAGGAGAATCCAACGTTATATCGAGAGCACACTTGATTTAGACTCTGATGAAACCTATGGAAGTCTGAATCTTTACACTCTGAAAGAGTTCAGAAGCTACAACGTGGTCAGAAGCTAAACAAAGTTCAGAAGCTCAAAGAGGATCAGAATGTCTGCAAGAGTTCAGAAGCTCAGAGAAGTTCAGAAGCTCAAGGATGTTCAGATGCCTACAAGAGTTCAGAAGCTATCTGCTAGTCATGAGTTATTCAGAAGATGAAGACGTTCAGAAGCTGGAATACGAAGGACTATCGGAGGCCATTCATTCAAGACCAATCAGACTCCAAGTTATCAAAGGTTCATCAGAAGCAAAGGAATTCCCCAAATCATCAGAAGGGCTACATCAACTACTCTTATCAAGCCTGATGACTTGTTCTAAGGACAACTAATTACAACGGTCACAAAGGATGTGATCCTACTCTCTCTAGGAGCTAGTTGTACCTTATTACTGTACTTTGGACAAACAGTAAAGGTGAAGCTTCACTGCAAAAGAAGACGTGGCTTTACTCAACGGATATTCAAAGACTACAACTGTCCATTTTACAACGGGAATTTCTCCAACGTCTCAATGTCTTTCTCAACTCATATAAATATGCAAAAGAAAGTCTTCTGCTGAGTGTAGGAGCAAGGAAGTCTCTATGTCTTGCGTGACTTAGAGCAGGAAGTCTTAAGCTTGTGTGCTTGAGCAAGGAAGTCTCTGATCTTGTGTGATTAGAGCAAGGAAGTCTCTCTGTCTTGTGTGACTTAGAGCAGGAAGTCTTAAGTCTTGTGTGACTTGAGCAAGGAAGTCTCATGCTTGTGTGCTTGAGCATCTGATTGTAATCTTAGTGATTATAGTGAACTCCCTTGGAAACAAGGGGACTGGAGTACTCTCAATTTGTGAGGGGAACCAGTATAAATTGTTGTGTGTCTTTCTCTCTCTCACTCTCTCATTTACTCCTTCATCATTCACTTAGCCTTAAGTTAATTGTGTGAATAATTCCGCTGTGCTTAAAGACTCTGATAGATTTAAATATCTAGAAAAGGTTTTAAATATCCAAAACACAATTCAACCCCCCCTTCTTGTGTTTTCTCCACGCACCTTCAATGTGGTGATCTTCCAATAAGAGAACAACAACATCCCTTTGCGGCCGTGGAATAATGACTAAGCTTAACAAACCTAATTTATTTTTACGGTGAAAGAGGAGCATGGAAAGGAGAAATGATCTGGTTCGCTTATTTTCATTAAATTGGATCCTATGGTTGTATTTATTTGTTCTCATTTCTCACAATAACAAAGTGTTCTCACCGGAGTCATCCCATATATATATATATATATATATATATATATATATATGGGGTTTGCAAACTTAGACCCACTTAAAAACATGAAGGTCTAAGTTAGCAAGGTGCACATTTTCTATTATGACTAAAAATACCCTTCTTTTACTATTTTAAATAAGTTTAGAATAAAGGGCAATTTTGGAGTTTTATGGAAAAAACAACAAAACATGTTTTATCCTTCCTTAAAATTCACAAACTACATTTTCCAATCTTAAATTTTATCATTGAAGTGTTTTTCTTAATAATTAATACTGAAGCTTTTTAGAAGCAGATGAGCATTGACCGTAACAAAGAAGACACAGAAACATTCACATTCACATGTAATAAAAATAATTTGGAGCATTCTAAAATAGTTATCAAATAGAAGATGAAGATGCAAATTAAAATTGGTGATATTGATTATTGAAAAAAAAAAGTGTAGTTATGTTCACGTAAATGGTTTATCAGGATCATGAATTTTGTTTTTTTATTTTATTTTCCAGGTTGTTTATTTAGGTTGCATATATTTATAATTAAGTGGGTCTAAGTTAGCAAATGGGTGCACAATATTAAATAAAATTTACCTAACTAACCCTCAATTTTCTAGTGTAAAATAACTAAATGTCAAGGAGTTTTTTGTCAAAAGTGAAAAGCTGCACCTTGCTAACTTAGACCTTCATGTTTTTAGGTGGGTCTAAGTTAGCAAACCCCTATATATATATATATATATATATATATATATATATATATATATATATGTATCTACACACACTAAAATTATAATAAAAAAAACAAAGTTGATATTTTTAGTATTTTTGATAAACAAAACAAAGAAATATACATTTTTGGAATTTTTAGATATTTTTAATAATTTAATAATGTATATAAACAAATAAAAGAAAATGAAGTAAAAAAATAAAAGGGTAAAAAATGAAGAACATATAAAATAAGGTAGAATCACAATATATTTTTACCATATATAAAAAGGAAACAAAGTTGATATTTTTAGTATTTTTTATAAAGAAAACAAAGAAATATATATATTTTTGGAATTTTTAATAATATATATAAAAGAAATTGAAGTAAATAAAAACAAATAAAGAAATAAATATATATATTTTTGGAATTTTTAAATATATATATAAACAAATAAAATGAAATAAAAAAACAAAACAAAAAAAACCAAGGGAGAACGTAGGTCCTCTACATGTCAAACCAAAACAAACACCGGTGCACCAATACTCACAAATTGATTTAAATAGCTTAAATAATATATGTATAAAACGAAACGTTTGTTACACTGTTCAATATCTTTAACCTCAAGCTCACCAAAATCTCAAAAATCATTTTTTGATTCTTGCACCAAATTGGACATATAAATATACCATTTTGCTCGGAATTTCATGAGGATTATGAATATGCACTTAACTTTTATTAATTCTTATTCAAAAATTTCTCAGATTAAAGTAAGAACCCTAAAAAAAATATAATTGGGAGAGTTTGACACGTGTCCAGGCATGCACGGGCCTTGGCTCCGCCCCTGATTAGATTTACCTCCCTCCAAAAACACTAGCGGAGTTCGAACTCAATATCTCTCGGGTTCAAGACATGTATTTTTATCACTAGACTAAATTTTTGGAGATAACTAAGTCTTATAATTTGGGACGAAGGGAGTAACTCATAATAAATATTGAACATTTTTTTTTTGTAGTTTTGCACCTTGTGGTCCACTTGACAGCGTATACAAGCAAGCAGTAATGTCAAAAGTCTAAAGTCTAAACTATGGATAGGAGTTGCAAATCAATTTTATTTCAATTTCCCCCATTTACTCTTGTTTTTCTAAAGAGCGGGAGTATTTTTTGTTTCCTTTGAAATTTGAATTATTACTTTTGGCGAACCAAATATTTGGATCCCCCAATCCAATAGATGATGGTGTGGTTCTTGTGCCACGTAACGTTACCCTTTCATTAATTGCCTTGGACTTTTTTTTTTTATTACAATTCCCTTTAACTTTAATTTACCCGTATTCCTCTAGTCTTGAATATAACAAGAAAAAAAAAAAATTCTTTAAGAAAGTGGAGTAGATAAAGTATCTCATTTTCAATTTTACGTTTATTTTTTGTTTTAAATTAAATTACTATTTATTTTGGGTAAAAGTGAAACTAAGGGTGAAATTGAAATATTGATAATAAATATAATGATTATAGTAGCTTTTGTTTATATTTGAGACTTCCAATTTTTTTTTGTTGCTCATATATGAGACCGGAGGGAGTAATTCAATTTTGAACCTAATTATTATTCCCTTCGTCCAAAATTATAAGACTCTGTTTGACAAAAAATGTACTACTATTTCATTTAATTTGTCTTGACTGTATTTTTTTTTAATAATATATAAATGTAAATATTAACATATAAAGTTTTGTTCAATTTGTTTTGATGAATATTTTCAAAATATTAAGTTTTTATAATTTTAATCAATTAGACAATTAAAGATATTATTGATCAAAATCGTGTATTGACGTACATGCAGTGGTCAAACAATGTCTTATAATTAGTGATGAAGGGAGTATTTGGAAAATGCTAACTAGTGTCCCGGGGCACTAATTAAATAATCAAATATGGTAAAGTCTTTTTAGAATTTGTGTAGTCAACCTCTAAAAAATGAAAAAAGTGTTGTTTTCTATGTAGAATTTTCTCTTTTTAGTATCCTTAACTTACTCCATCCGGTTACATTTATAAGTAAAAAAACACTTTAAATTTTGGTCATTATTATAATATAGTCTAGTCCTTAATATAAGAAGAAGTTGACCTTTTAGATATATTGAAAAGTGAATGTATCTAGTCTATAATATAGTCTAAATACATCAATTTTTTAATGTATCTAAAAAGTGAATTTCTTCTTATATTAACTTACTCCATTCGGTTACATTTATAAATAAAAAAACACTTTAAATTTTTGTCATTATTATAAGCAAAAGTTAATTAATTAACACAAGCCCGCCGCTTATTTTTAACCTATGAGGGGTCTGTTTGATGCGTCAGATATGATAGTAATATGATATGATATAAAACATAATAATGATAGGATAAGATATAAGCAGGGACGATCTCGACTATTTGGAGGCTTTGTTTGAATATTAAATATGAACCCTAATAAAAATATATAAAACAATTAAAAAATTCACCTTCTATTTAAATTATACATAAGAAACACGTAAACAATAATTATCATTGTACATAACGTTAAAAAGAGACAACTAATCTGTCATACCCCATTTTTTGACCGATCGCTTTTATGCGTCTTTTTAGGACGGTTTTTTCCCTTTGTCATTTCTAACGAAATTTCGGCAGAGAGGTATTTTAAAATACCTCATTTTTGTGTTCATTTATTATTTATATTATTATTATTATTATTTTGTTTTTCCAATTTTTATTATTTTTATTTACTTTCCATTTTCTGTTTTTTAATCTATTTTCGTTTTTTTATATATATTTAATTAATTTAAATTATTTTATTTTTATTATTTTACTTTGTCCTTTTGTCTTTTTTTCCCTGATTAAAAAAATCAGAAAAAAATTGAAAAGTCAACTTCCTTTTCTCCCACACAGCACAGGGAACATTTTTCTGTCTAAACAGTGTCCTTTTGTCCCAAGATTCAATTTTTTTGACCAGGTAATTGCAAAGTCCAGAGGTATCAAAACCCTAAGATTTGGGTATATAGTGAGCAGAGCAATTAATGAACAGGGGAATTTTTTTCCAGCCGCAGAGCAAACAACTGAATCCAAAACCCTAATTTTTCCTAGATCTGAAAAATCATCAAAGAACCCAAACCAAAAAAACTCAGAAAATCATCTTCATCCCTTTCATAAACCAGAGCCCGAAAATCATCATCAACATATAAAAAAAAAAACAGAACAGAACCGAAATCAAATCCATCCAAATCATCTTTGTTCATCACCAAATCATCCCTAACCGAACCCAAACAAACCAAAAAATAGAAATCAGAACCATTTTTTTAAAAAAACAAATCAAACCTACGAATCCAAACCTTCAAAATCCAAACCAGAAACCGCAAATCAAAAGCCAAAAAAACGCAGAAGAAGAAGAATCAAATCGCAAAACCATCCAGAAATCCAGATCAAACAGAATCACTAAGGTTTTTTCCGATCCCTTTTTTGCGACTTTTGTTTTAGAACAGAAGAGACAGATCGAAAGAGAGAGAGTGTTTCTGTGTGGTTTTTGAGAAGAGAGATCGAGAGAGTTTGAAAAATGGAGGTTTAGATTGAGAGAAAAAAAAACCAGAGAGGGAGAGAAAGAAAGAGCCGCCGCGGCGGTGAGGGAAAGAGAGAAGAGAGAAAATTGGTGAGAAATTTTTAGGGTTTACCTTTTATACCCATTTGTAATCCTGTGCGCGCAGGTGCACAGCCTTATCGTGCACCTGCGCGCCTTTGTCCTCTGATTTCAATCGCATGGCCTAAAGCTTTCCTTTTTAAAATCTGATCACGGCCGTCTGATCCATCAGACGGCCAGATTAAATCCTGTTTTTTTTGTTTGTTTTTTTTACACAGATGGGCCTCAAGGGCTGGGCCTTTACTGTTTCACTGCTATTCACACCCCCCTGTTATTTCGTTTTATGATTCACACCCCCCTGTCTTAATTTTATTTTATTTTTTTTAGCTTATGAGATAAGTGCTTTTGGCATAAGCTTTTTAAGCTTTTATTTTAGCCAATCAAGCATGATGTCGAGGCTTATTTATTTATTTGATATTTAGATATTGGTAATATTATTTCATGCTTTATTTTGTTAATTAATGTTTAAGCTTATGAGATAAGTGCTTTTGGCATAAGCTATTTTAGCTTTGTTTAGCCTTGTAAAGCATGATGTCGAGGTTTATTTTCATTGTCTTATTTTCGTATTTATTTACTTATGCTATTCATCCATTACATATCATATTTATTTCATTACATCGATTTATTCATCATTTTTTTATCTTTATTTTATTTTCGTAACATTGAGTATTTATCGCTCATTAATTGCCATTTACTTTTGTTTTTGAATTTAGGATGTAAATAGGCCAAGTGTAAATTCTAAATAAAAGTGCATAGCATACCCCGTCTCTTGCATCATTTCATATTTATTTTCTCGCAAAGATTTTAGAGTGTGATTAGGCCAATGTACCCTAAATGAAAAAATTGCATCTCATGCATATTTATTTTTTATCGCTTTCCGCCAATATGTGTAACGTTAAATTCCGAGGGAAAAGACACCGTTTTGATCAAAATATCATTACGGACCGTCTTCGCGCTTAATTTGCTTATTGCGACGTTATTTTTCTTTTAGCGCTACCTTTTAAATTTTGGACCCAACATTCCCCTTTTAAATAGTTAGTCATTTTCTTCTCAAAAAAAATGAGGTCAAAACCTCTTTCAAAAAAAATACCTAATTATTTTATTTTCAAAATATCACAAAAACACAAAAATTTTCATCAAACATTTCTATCAAAAAACCTTGGAATTCAAACCAAGTGTTCTTTTATCGCAAAAAACCTTGGAATTCAAACCAAGTGTTATTTTTCTCGTTAAAACCTTGGAATTCAAACCAAGTGTCTTTTATCACTTCAAACATTTTTCTCAACAAACCTTGGATTTTAAACCAAGTGTCCGCGTCTTATTTCATAATCGAATCTCAATCAATTTAACCATTTAGACTTTCTTCACAAATTAACATCAATCAACTTCACATTTTTTGCCACTTTTGGCTTTTGGTCTTTAAAAAACATTTTCAAAAAACCTTAAAATCAAAACAAACAAATTTACTCGTCTTTTTATCCCGAACTACGGTGGTTTGATCCCTCGGGTACGTAGGCATGAGACTTGTCTCTCCAATCAATAAAATCAACAAAAACATTTTTCTTTTTTATCACTTTAAACTTCTTTTTTTATCACTACTTTAATTTCCCACTTATACATTTTTACAAGCAAATAAAATAAAGCGCAAAGTTAGATTAAAAACAAGAGGTTCCTATAGAGTACTATAGATACTTAGGGTGCTAATACCTTCCCTTCGTATAACTAACCCCCGAACCTTGTTCTCTAAAAAATAGGGTTTTTTTCGAATTTTTTCCCTTTCCCTCGGATAAATTAAAGATCGGTGGTGGAATATCAAATTGCGATTCGAAGTTAATTAATAACTCGATATCCAAAAATCACCGCGACAGAAATGGCGACTTCACTGGGGACAACCAAGCGGGTTGAACCTAACTTGTTTTAAATTACTATTTTCGCGCTTTTATTCTTTTAATTGTGATATTTGTACATTTACGCGGGTTTGATTTTGAGTGGTGAGATAAGTCCCCCACCCGGACTTGAGGGACACAATAAGATAGGATGGGATGAAATCATAGTGACATGTCTTTAGATTATGAAGCACATGTGATATGATCCCGCTTGGTGGAGGCCTCACGACGGTAGTACTCGTCGTCATGATAAGTCATGATGGTGTTATTACTTTCAATGTGAGTGTCCGGAGAAGCCGAGAACCTTTAGATTACCTTTAACCCATCTTGGCCTTTTTAGGGCGTAGTGCGGTGACTAATCAAGAGTAAGTCTTGAAGTTAGTTGTCACGCGAGACTACACTCAAACGAGATCATTTTGTGAATATTGTTGGAACGAGAGTAGTCACGTAATCCAATGATGTTCATAAGGCGGTTGATGACTTTGGGAACTTTGTAGAACCCGTCTTGCAGGTACAAATAACCATAGTACTTATCATATGGGGGGGCTTTTACCCTTAAGCTCCATCATTATGTATCCCAACCTTCAAGCTATGTTGTGAATCATTGTAACATAATCATGCATCCATGCATTCATTTCATCATAAGGAAAAAAATCTTTTTCGAAGGACCTAAGAGAATTATTTTGTAGACATCGCAGATTATGGACCTAAAGAAAAGGAACACTAAGAAGTACAGTTTCAAGGAGCCGGACCTTTCCCGACTAAGAGAGCTAGGATCTCTAGTCCCTTTCCCCGAAGATTTCCAAAAGCAATATGGGAAGCTTTTGAGCATCCTCAATACAAATGTCGAAGAAGGGGCTCTTAACACACTTGTCCAGTTCTACGACCCAATTTATCATTGCTTCACTTTTGTTGACTATCAGTTGGTTCCTACTCTAGAGGAATATTCTTATTGGGTTGGTTTGTCGATCTCGGAAAAAGTACCTTATACCGGCTTGGAAGAATTTCCCGCGCCTTCAGCTATTGCACAAGCTCTCCATTTGAATAGTTCTGACATAGCCTCTAATATCACTAAAAAGGGGGGATCTCAAGGATTGACTGCCAATTTCTTATTCGGAAGGGCATTCATGTTTGCTGAAAAGGGGAGTGTGGACGCTTTCGAAGCTATCCTCGCTCTACTCATCTATGGGTTGGTGTTATTCCCCAACGTCGACTACTTTGTTGATAGTAGTGCCATCCAAATCTTTTTGGGAGGAAACCCTGTTCCTACCCTACTTGCGGATGCCTACCATTCCATTCACCATAGAACTCAAAAGGGTAACGGACTTATTATTTGTTGTGCACCATTACTATATAGGTGGTTTATTTCGCACCTACCTCAGACTAGTCGCTTCAAAGAGAATCCAGAAAAGCTCCGGTGGTCCCAAAGGATTATGCCTCTTACCTCGGCCGATATAGTTTGGTATAATGCCGCTTCTGATATAAGCGCAATCATTGATAGTTGTGGAGATTTCCCCAATGTGCCTCTTCTTGGCATACGAGGAGGAATCAGTTATAACCCTACTCTTGCTAGACGACAGTTCGGATATCCCATGAGGGATCGGCCTGAGAGTGTCCTTTTGACCGGCATATTTTATTCCAATGAAGAAGGGAGCCAATACATGAAGAAAGAGTTTGCTCGGGCTTGGTACAATGTCCATAGGGAAGGAAAGAATCAGTTAGGAAGGAAGCTTGGTATTGTCTCCGAAGATTACACAAAGTGGGTAATAAGTAGGGCTATAGAACGCGGGATGCCTTATAGTTTTGAAAAATCATCTTCTGCTGATGCATCTTCTTCTACCACACCACCTTCAATTATCCCATTCGAGACTATAGATGAGTTCCAGGAACTTTTGACCAAATTGAAACTTGAGAAAGAATCGTGGGAGAGGAAGTTCCGAGAGTCTGAGATTGAGAACAAAGAGTTGAAGGAGAAGTTGAAAGAACAAGAGAAGATGCTCTCTCTACAAAGTGGTCTGTTGGCCGAGAAGGAAGATATGATTAGGGTCAAGGATGCCTTATTGAGACAAGATAGCAAGAGGAAGAAGAGGCAAGGGGATTTATTTTCCTCTGGCTTCGATGGCTAGTTGGCTTCATGGAAATTGGATTTAGTTTTGTTTTATGTTTTTATTTTTTTGAAAAAAATGGTTGTAACCTTTGAATTATTAATGCAATTTTTATTTACTTTTCCTTTTCTTATAAAATGTTTACAAAATTATTGTCTTAAAGTCCTTCAAAAAAAATCTCGCATATTTTAACATAACATATTCATGCATCATATCACATTCATAAGTTTCAAAAAAAATCGAGTCTCATATTCTTTCTCTCCTCTCTGTCCCAGTTAAAGTGGCCCGACGACCACGACCACAGCCATCTCGCACGTACAACACTCGAGCAAACAGGAAAAAGAGAATGGACCAAGTTGAACAAGAGAATGTTGAGCTCCATGGGGAAGTAACAACGCTCCGGGCTGAAGTGGAGAAGCTAACCGCCATGGTGACATCGTTGGTGGCTGCGCAGAATCGGCCACTAACCCCTCCTCCTCAAGCTACAGTCATCTCTGAAATTGTCACTACCCCGGTTCCAGTGGTACCCGTCAACGCACATCAGCACGTCATGCCCGAAGGTTATCCTTGGGGCATGCCTATGAATTTTAATGAAGGGCTTCGACCCCAAGTTCCCGAGGTCCCCACTCCTACTTTGCCGCATGCTACTGTTGTTCCCCAACCTGGGATGATTCTTCCTCAAGTCACTATGTGTGTCCCTCAGTCAACAATGACCATTCCGGCTTCCGTAGCTCACACCGTTCCTTATGTGAGCGAACCAGTCTATCATGCGGAGGATCCAGAGACTTATGGCCGTATGGATAATCTTCAAGATCAATTTGATAAGATGCAGCTCGAGATTAAGGCCCTTCGTGGGAAAGATTTGTTCGGCAAAAACGCCTATGACCTTTGCTTGGTACCAAACGTTAGGATCCCACCTAAGTTTAAGGTCCCCGAGTTTGAGAAGTACAAAGGAAATTCTTGCCCTCAGAGCCATCTGGTAATGTACGCCCGAAAGATGTCTACTCAAACAGACAACCATCAGTTACTAGTCCACTACTTTCAGGATAGCTTGACAGGTGCCGCTTTGAAGTGGTACATGGGCTTAGATAGTGCCAAGATCCAAACATTCAATGATTTGGGCGAAGCTTTTGTCCGTCAATACAAATACAATCTAGACATGGCTCCAGATAGAGACCAACTTCGAGGTATGTCTCAAAAAGATAAAGAGAGTTTCAAAGAATATGCTCAGCGATGGAGAGAGATTGCCGCTCAGATTTGTCCACCACTAGAAGAAAAAGAAATGACCAAGATTTTCCTAAATACTCTTGATTCATTTTACTATGAACGAATGATTGCCAGTGCACCTAGTGATTTCACTGAGATGGTAAACATGGGAATGCGACTTGAAGAAGGGGTCCGACAAGGACGTTTGGTCAGAGAAAGTGTTCCGGTCAACAGTACGAAGAGGTTTGGAAGTAACTTTGCAAGGAGAAAGGAGTCAGAAGTAAGTATGGTGGCTCATGGACAGCATCAACGACCGTATATGGGCTACCAACACGTTGCAGCTGTCTCACCAGTGCCTCAAAACCCGCCTTACCAGCCACAAATGACCCAAAGACCACCTTCACACTATCCACCACTCTATCAACAAACATATCCTCAACAACCATACCCACAGCAACCACAAATTCGACCACAAACTCCCCAACAACCTTACCATTATCCCAATCGCACCCAGAGAAATCCATCATTTGACCCCATACCCATGAAATACGCTGACCTACTCCCCGCCTTACTCGCCAAAAACCTTGTCCAGACGAGACCACCTCCACCTGCGCCAGCAGTACTACCTACTTGGTACCGTAGTGACCTAACTTGTGCCTTCCATCAAGGGGCCCCTGGCCATGATGTAGAACGTTGCTACGCCTTCAAAAAAGCTGTTCAAGAATTAATCCATAATAAGGTGCTGTCCTTCAAAGATGAAAATCCCAACGTCCGAAACAATCCGCTGCCAAATCACGGGTCCTCTGTCCATTTCATCCAAAGTTGCCAAGAAACAAGCACCATTCTCAGTATAAAGGATATCAAAACCCCGTTGGTGCCCATTCATAGTAAAATGTGTGAAGCAAAGTTGTTTAGCCATGATCATGCAACTTGTGAGGAATGTTTGAAGAACCCTCAAGGTTGTTCCCGAGTTCAAGAGGACATACAAAGGTTGATGGATAAAGGAGAATTGGTAGTTACGAAGAAGAGCGAGGATGTTTGCGTCATAGTACCAGAATTCAATGTCTCTGACCGTCTCGAGATGATATATAATAGTGGAGAGCCCACAGTTACCCCGCTGGTGATCTGCGTGCCAGGGCCTATGCCATATACGTCCCTGAGAGCTGTGCCATATAGATATGATGCCACCATGTTGCAAGATGGGGTGGAAATACCTATTCCTCCTTTGATATCCGTGGACAATATTGCAGATAATAGCAAAATACTGAGGAGTGGGCGTATTCTTCCGGGAGTTGTTCAAGAAAAGACCGGTAGTCCTGTTGAAAAAACACAAATTCCTGACCCTAGTGGGACTGGTGAAAGGGTGTATGAAGACTCAGATGAAATTTTGAAAATGATCAAGAGAAGTGAGTATAAGATCGTGGATCAATTACTACAAACCCCTTCCAAGATTTCAATCTTATCACTCTTGTTGAATTCTGATGCGCACAGAGATGCACTAATGAAGGTCTTGGACCAGGCATATGTCGACCATGACGTAACCTTGGGCCAATTTGGTAGCATAGTGGGGAATGTCACAGCCTGCAATAACTTGAGTTTCAGCGACGAGGAACTCCCTGAAAAAGGAAAGGATCATAACTTAGCATTACATATCTCGGTAATTTGTAAATCTGATGCCTTATCCAATGTGTTGGTGGATACCGGGTCATCTTTGAATGTAATGTCCAAGTTTACTCTCGACAAGCTCGCATACTGTGGTGCGCCTTTGAGGCCGAGTGCATTAATCGTGAAAGCTTTCGATGGGTCAAGAAAATCAGTAATCGGTGAAATAGACCTACCCATTTCAGTTGGTCCCTATGAGTTCCAAATTACATTTCAAGTCATGGATATTCAAGCTTCTTATAGTTGTTTATTGGGACGACCATGGATTCACGAAGCGGGGGCGGTGACTTCCACACTTCACCAGAAGCTGAAATTTGTGCGGGAAGGAAAATTGGTGATCGTGAATGGAGAGGAAGCTTTATTGGTGAGTCATTTGTCGGCTTTTTCTTTTATCAGTGCTGATGTTAGGGACGGTACGTCTTTCCAGGGACTTTCTATTGAAGAGAAAAGGTCGAAAAAGGGGAAAACATTTATGTCTTCTGCAAAAGATGGGCGAAGGGAAGTACAACAAAGGTCACATCTGAAATGGGGGAAGTTATTACCAATGCCGAAAAGAAGACACAAGGAGGGTCTGGGTCCTGCTCCGTCTACAAGAAAAGTCAATCCAAATAAGGGTACCTTCGTCAGCGCCGAACCGATTTACACTCCACCAGAAACTAATGCTATTATTGTTGACGAAGTTGAAGAAGAGCAGCCCTCTTTCGTGATTCCAGGAAGAATTTGCCGCAATTGGGTCGTTGTTGATGTCCCTTCTGTCACTCCTTTATCTAAGTAATATGTTTGTCTATTTTCGCTTTCAAAAAAAAATCCTTTTGTCCTGCCCAAGGCAAAAGCGAACGCATGTGGGACTTTTGTTTTGAGCTTCAAGTATTTTAATGAAAATTGTCGTTTTTATCATGACTTTTATTTTTGTTTTCTTTTTATTCTGGAAAATGGTGACACAAAAAACCAAAGTATATATTTTATTTTCCTTCTACTTCTTAGCTTTTAATCATTTTCCCAAAAGGTTTGCATTCTTTTATTTAATAAAATCAATCACAAATCATATGCAGATTAAGCATCAATGAACCCGTTGAACACAATGTTCCTAGGCCCGCTCCCAACTTTGAGTTCCCTGTTTACGAGGCCGAAGAGGAAGAGGATGAAGGGATCCCTGATGAGATCAAACGACTATTAGATCAAGAGAAGAAAGTCATCCAGCCTCATGAGGAAGATGTGGAGCTAATTGATTTAAGTTCCGGCGAAGGAAAGAAAGAAATCAAGATTGGGGCATCCTTAGAAGCATCTGTCAAGGAAAGGGTGATCGTTTTACTCAGAGAGTATGTTGACATCTTCGCCTGGTCATATCAGGATATGCCCGGTT
Organism: Trifolium subterraneum; assembly: GCA_951799995.1. Taxonomy (NCBI): domain Eukaryota; kingdom Viridiplantae; phylum Streptophyta; class Magnoliopsida; order Fabales; family Fabaceae; genus Trifolium; species Trifolium subterraneum. The sequence goes on along the minus strand of OX637465.1, from coordinate 1,416,725 downwards.
TAGATCCCGAAATTGTGGAACACCATTTGCCTCTAAAGCCAGAATGTCCTCCGGTAAAGCAAAAGTTAAGAAGAACTCATCCGGATATGGCCCTCAAGATCAAAGAAGAAGTACAAAAACAAATTGACGCTGGTTTTCTCATTACATCAGAATATCCTCAGTGGTTGGCTAACATAGTACCGGTTCCAAAGAAGGACGGCAAAGTCAGAATGTGTGTTGATTACAGAGATTTGAACAAAGCTAGTCCGAAAGATGATTTTCCTTTGCCTCACATTGATGTATTGGTCGATAACACAGCTAAATCCAAGGTTTTCTCCTTCATGGATGGTTTCTCCGGGTACAATCAGATCAAGATGGCAGTTGAAGATAGAGAGAAGACCGCTTTCATTACACCTTGGGGCACTTTCTGTTACAAAGTAATGCCTTTTGGTCTAACGAATGCGGGTGCTACCTATCAAAGGGGCATGACCACCCTTTTTCATGACATGATGCACAAAGAGATCGAGGTATACGTAGATGATATGATTGTCAAGTCGGGCACCGAAGAAGAACACGTGGAGTATTTAGCGAAAATGTTTCAAAGATTGAGGAAATATCGTCTCCGTTTAAATCCCAACAAATGCACTTTCGGTGTTAGATCCGGAAAGCTCCTGGGATTCATTGTTAGTCAAAAGGGTATCGAGGTAGATCCAGACAAAGTCAGGGCCATCAGAGAAATGCCAGCTCCACGAACAGAAAAACAAGTTAGAGGTTTCCTGGGTCGACTAAATTACATCTCTAGATTCATCTCCCATATGACTGCCACGTGTGGGCCGATATTCAAGTTGCTTCGCAAAAATCAGGGGATTGTTTGGACAGAGGACTGTCAGAAGGCTTTTGACAGTATCAAAGAGTATTTAATGGAACCTCCGATCCTTATCCCTCCAGTTGAAGGAAGACCGCTCATCATGTATTTAACCGTGCTAGAGGAATCTATGGGTTGTGTGCTGGGGCAGCAGGATGAAACCGGTAGAAAAGAGCACGCAATCTATTATTTGAGTAAGAAATTCACAGATTGTGAGTCTCGATACTCCATGCTTGAGAAGACTTGTTGTGCTTTGGCTTGGGCTGCCAAACGTCTCCGACATTACTTGATTAATCATACTACTTGGTTGATATCCAAAATGGATCCAATTAAGTACATTTTTGAGAAGGCAGCTCTAACCGGAAGAATTGCCCGTTGGCAGATGTTGTTATCTGAATACGATATTGAGTACCGTACCCAAAAGGCAATCAAGGGTAGTATTCTTGCTGACCATTTGGCTCACCAACCAGTTGAAGATTACCAGCCGATCAAGTTTGATTTTCCAGATGAAGAGATCATGTATTTGAAGATGAAGGATTGCGATGAACCGGTGTTTGGCGAGGGACCAGATCCTGAATCCCATTGGGGTTTGATATTTGATGGGGCCGTTAACCTCTACGGTAGTGGAATTGGGGCAGTCATTGTTACCCCTAAAGGTGCTCACATTCCTTTCACTGCGAGATTACAATTTGAATGTACTAACAATATTGCAGAATATGAAGCTTGCATCATGGGCATTGAAGAAGCTATTGACTTGAGGATCAAAAACATCGATATTTATGGAGACTCAGCTCTTGTGATTAATCAGATCAAAGGAGAATGGGAGACTCGCCATGCTGGTTTGATTCCTTATAGAGATTATGCAAGACGGTTGTTAACTTTCTTCAATAAAGTTGAGCTACATCACATTCCTCGTGACGAGAATCAAATGGCTGATGCTTTAGCCACTCTATCTTCAATGTACCGAGTTAATCGCCGGAACGAGATACCAACCATCAGTATTCGGTGCCTTGAGAGACCAGCATATGTGTTTGCAACCGAGGAAGTGGTGGATGACAAGCCTTGGTTTCATGATATCAAGATGTTCCTTCAGAAGCAAGAATATCCCCCTGGGGCATCTAGCAAAGACAAAAAGACTCTGAGAAGGCTGTCCAGTAGTTTCTTCCTGAATGATGAGGTGTTATACAAAAGGAATTTTGATATGGTCCTGCTGCGGTGTGTGGACAAACATGAGGCTGATCTATTGATGCATGAAGTACATGAAGGATCATTCGGAACCCATCCTAATGGACACACAATGGCCAAGAAAATGCTAAGAGCCGGCTACTATTGGATGACAATGGAGTCTGATTGTTACAAACATGCCAGGAAATGCCATAAATGTCAGATTTATGCGGATAAGATACATCTACCGCCAACTTCTCTGAATGTTCTCTCTTCTCCTTGGCCGTTCTCCATGTGGGGTATCGACATGATTGGTCGGATTGAACCAAAGGCTTCCAACGGACATCGTTTCATCTTAGTGGCTATTGATTACTTCACCAAGTGGGTTGAGGCGGCGTCTTATGCCAATGTGACCAAGCAGGTGGTCGTACGTTTTATCAAGAACCATCTTATCTGCCGTTATGGTGTTCCTAACAAGATTATCACAGATAATGGGACAAATTTGAATAACAAAATGATGAAAGATCTGTGTGACGAGTTCAAGATTGAGCATCATAATTCATCCCCTTACCGGCCTCAGATGAATGGCGCAGTTGAAGCTGCAAATAAGAACATCAAGAAGATCGTGCAGAAAATGGTGGTCACTTACAAAGATTGGCATGAAATGTTACCTTTTGCTTTACATGGATACCGTACTTCAGTTCGTACTTCGACAGGGGCAACCCCTTTCTCTTTAGTATACGGCATGGAAGCAGTACTCCCCGTAGAGGTTGAAATCCCATCAATGAGAGTCTTAATGGAAACTGAGTTGGCCGAGGCCGAATGGTGCCAAAACAGATATGACCAATTGAATTTAATTGAGGAGAAACGCATGGCGGCTTTATGTCATGGACAGTTATATCAGAGAAGAATGAAACAGGCTTTTGACAAGAAGGTTCGGCCTCGTGAGTTCCGTGAAGGTGACCTTGTGCTCAAAAAGATTTTGTCCTTTCAGCCGGATTCTAGGGGCAAGTGGACGCCTAATTATGAAGGCCCGTATGTTGTCAAAAGAGCTTTTTCTGGTGGTGCTATGACTCTTGCAACCATGGATGGTGATGAGCTCCCTCGTCCTGTGAATGCCGATGCCGTCAAGAAATACTTTGTCTAAAAAATAAAAGAACAGCTCGCTAAGTTGAAAACCTGAAAGGGCGGCTTAGGCAAAAATGAGCGTCTCGGTGGGCTGAAAACCCGAAAGGGCGGTCCAGGCAAAAATTAGAGACATAAACAGAAAGTAATATCCTGATAGGTCGAAAACCTGAAAAGGCGATCTATGCAAAAGTTAAGGAATAAGACGAGTAACTGCATCGGACCAGGCATCACTTGCTCAGAGTACCTCGATTGACAGAATATCTTTGGCTTACAACATTTTAGACTGCAAATTCAAAGTTGTTAGGGAGAATAGCGATCATTGTGTTTAACGTACCTCTCCCACCCAATTACCATTTTTCATCTTTGTAACGATCTGTGGGGTTGTGCTTTTCGCCAATTGCCACTCTTTTAATCAAATTCGAGCCTGTGCCCTCTATTTGGAATTCAAATTTATTTGCAATTTTTGTTTCCCCCTCTTTCAATTTAAAGTACTTGAAGCAAAAACTCAAAAAAAATAATTTAAAGTTTTTTAGTAGTTCTTTTTTTTAAAAAAAAATATATACAAATGACAAACATATTTCTTAGATTCATGAGTCATACAAGCATATATCAACATTGTTCCGAAAGCAGACAGGTTCGACAAAGCAAATACAGTCATTGCTAAAAAAAAACAAAGCTCGATAAGTCGAAAACCTGAAGAGGCGGCTTAGGCAAAAATGAGCGTCCCGGTGGATTGAAAACCCGAAAGGGCGGTCCAGGCAAAAATTAGGGGCAAAATAAAAAAATATATACTCCCGGTGGATTGAAAACCCGAAAGGGCGATCCAGGCAAAAGTTAGGGATTTCAAAAGAAAAAAAGCAAAAGCATGACTGTTGAAACAAGACCATGAGACAATATTCGGTTTCAGTGTACAAAATGGCGACTTCTGCCAGACCTCTGACCACTGGGCCTTACCCCAAGAAGCAATCACTCTTAACATGGATTGACACACTATGTCGGGTTTTACCTCGAGAATCTGATTTATTTCACCTTTAAGGGGTGCCATCCCCAGTGGAGAATTATTGAGTGGTTGTACGGATACGTCGGCCCGATGTTCATCTTTTCTGATCAAGCTTTTGTCTCATCCAGTCGTGTACAAATATCATTCAATCATACAAATACAAGCTTCATAACAATCATTCATACATACATACATACATGCATACATACTTACAATCATTCACATGTCCATACATATATTCATATTCATATGCAACGTGCAAACAAAATCATTTATACATGCTGCATTGACCATCACGTGTCCTGCTTCAATACATCACAAAAAGAGTCATCCCCAGTGCATCTGGTCCAGAGATGTCTCCATCAATCATACATCACAAAAAAGAGTCATCCCCAGTACATCTGGTCCAGAGATGTCTCCATCAATCATATATCACAAAAAAGAGTCATCCCCAGTGGGTCTGGTCCAGAGATGTCTCCATCAAGCATATTTCCAGTAGCAGGTTTTGCAAACAATCAACTGCAAACTTATGGTTGATTTCCCCAAAAGAAGTCATTTCCAGTATGTCTGGTTTAGACAAATACATATTCTTGTCATGTCTCGCTCTCCCACAATGTCAGCGGACAATTTATTTCCTCGATGTGTCCTTACCATCCCACAATGTTGGTAGACACTGCTTTTACTTGTCCTTACCATCCCACAATGTTGGTGGACACTGTCTTTATTTCTGTCCGTACACAGGACTTTATCGCTTTCAGTCTTTACTTCTGTCCACACACAGGACTTTATCTGCTTATGTCCACACACAGGACTTTATCGCTTTCAGTCTTTACTTCTGTCCGCACACAGGACTTTATCTGCTTCTGTCCGCACACAGGACTTTATTGCTTTCCGTCTTTACTTCTGTCCGTACACAGGACTTTATCGCTTTCAGTCTTTACTTCTGTCCGCATACAGGACTCTACCGCTTGCTGTCTTCATTACTTTTGTAAAAAGAAAAATCTTCATTTCATTCAAACATTCATAAGCATAACACGCATAACATCACACTCCTAAGCATAACATTCATAACATCATATCATAGCATTTTATAGTTCAATCCGGTCAAAAAATGGTGTGCTCTGTATTTAAGTCTCTGCCATCGTCGAACCAAAACAAAAATATCATCAAAAAAAAATCATCATCTTTTTCTTTTTTATCTCCGATGGAAGAAACTTAAATAGGGGCATCTGTCATACCCCATTTTTTGACCGATCGCTTTTATGCGTCTTTTTAGGACGGTTTTTTCCCTTTGTCATTTCTAACGAAATTTCGGCAGAGAGGTATTTTAAAATACCTCATTTTTGTGTTCATTTATTATTTATATTATTATTATTATTATTTTGTTTTTCCAATTTTTATTATTTTTATTTACTTTCCATTTTCTGTTTTTTAATCTATTTTCGTTTTTTTATATATATTTAATTAATTTAAATTATTTTATTTTTATTATTTTACTTTGTCCTTTTGTCTTTTTTTCCCTGATTAAAAAAATCAGAAAAAAATTGAAAAGTCAACTTCCTTTTCTCCCACACAGCACAGGGAACATTTTTCTGTCTAAACAGTGTCCTTTTGTCCCAAGATTCAATTTTTTTGACCAGGTAATTGCAAAGTCCAGAGGTATCAAAACCCTAAGATTTGGGTATATAGTGAGCAGAGCAATTAATGAACAGGGGAATTTTTTTCCAGCCGCAGAGCAAACAACTGAATCCAAAACCCTAATTTTTCCTAGATCTGAAAAATCATCAAAGAACCCAAACCAAAAAAACTCAGAAAATCATCTTCATCCCTTTCATAAACCAGAGCCCGAAAATCATCATCAACATATAAAAAAAAAAAACAGAACAGAACCGAAATCAAATCCATCCAAATCATCTTTGTTCATCACCAAATCATCCCTAACCGAACCCAAACAAACCAAAAAATAGAAATCAGAACCATTTTTTTAAAAAAACAAATCAAACCTACGAATCCAAACCTTCAAAATCCAAACCAGAAACCGCAAATCAAAAGCCAAAAAAACGCAGAAGAAGAAGAATCAAATCGCAAAACCATCCAGAAATCCAGATCAAACAGAATCACTAAGGTTTTTTCCGATCCCTTTTTTGCGACTTTTGTTTTAGAACAGAAGAGACAGATCGAAAGAGAGAGAGTGTTTCTGTGTGGTTTTTGAGAAGAGAGATCGAGAGAGTTTGAAAAATGGAGGTTTAGATTGAGAGAAAAAAAAACCAGAGAGGGAGAGAAAGAAAGAGCCGCCGCGGCGGTGAGGGAAAGAGAGAAGAGAGAAAATTGGTGAGAAATTTTTAGGGTTTACCTTTTATACCCATTTGTAATCCTGTGCGCGCAGGTGCACAGCCTTATCGTGCACCTGCGCGCCTTTGTCCTCTGATTTCAATCGCATGGCCTAAAGCTTTCCTTTTTAAAATCTGATCACGGCCGTCTGATCCATCAGACGGCCAGATTAAATCCTGTTTTTTTTGTTTGTTTTTTTTACACAGATGGGCCTCAAGGGCTGGGCCTTTACTGTTTCACTGCTATTCACACCCCCCTGTTATTTCGTTTTATGATTCACACCCCCCTGTCTTAATTTTATTTTATTTTTTTTAGCTTATGAGATAAGTGCTTTTGGCATAAGCTTTTTAAGCTTTTATTTTAGCCAATCAAGCATGATGTCGAGGCTTATTTATTTATTTGATATTTAGATATTGGTAATATTATTTCATGCTTTATTTTGTTAATTAATGTTTAAGCTTATGAGATAAGTGCTTTTGGCATAAGCTATTTTAGCTTTGTTTAGCCTTGTAAAGCATGATGTCGAGGTTTATTTTCATTGTCTTATTTTCGTATTTATTTACTTATGCTATTCATCCATTACATATCATATTTATTTCATTACATCGATTTATTCATCATTTTTTTATCTTTATTTTATTTTCGTAACATTGAGTATTTATCGCTCATTAATTGCCATTTACTTTTGTTTTTGAATTTAGGATGTAAATAGGCCAAGTGTAAATTCTAAATAAAAGTGCATAGCATACCCCGTCTCTTGCATCATTTCATATTTATTTTCTCGCAAAGATTTTAGAGTGTGATTAGGCCAATGTACCCTAAATGAAAAAATTGCATCTCATGCATATTTATTTTTTATCGCTTTCCGCCAATATGTGTAACGTTAAATTCCGAGGGAAAAGACACCGTTTTGATCAAAATATCATTACGGACCGTCTTCGCGCTTAATTTGCTTATTGCGACGTTATTTTTCTTTTAGCGCTACCTTTTAAATTTTGGACCCAACATTCCCCTTTTAAATAGTTAGTCATTTTCTTCTCAAAAAAAATGAGGTCAAAACCTCTTTCAAAAAAAATACCTAATTATTTTATTTTCAAAATATCACAAAAACACAAAAATTTTCATCAAACATTTCTATCAAAAAACCTTGGAATTCAAACCAAGTGTTCTTTTATCGCAAAAAACCTTGGAATTCAAACCAAGTGTTATTTTTCTCGTTAAAACCTTGGAATTCAAACCAAGTGTCTTTTATCACTTCAAACATTTTTCTCAACAAACCTTGGATTTTAAACCAAGTGTCCGCGTCTTATTTCATAATCGAATCTCAATCAATTTAACCATTTAGACTTTCTTCACAAATTAACATCAATCAACTTCACATTTTTTGCCACTTTTGGCTTTTGGTCTTTAAAAAACATTTTCAAAAAACCTTAAAATCAAAACAAACAAATTTACTCGTCTTTTTATCCCGAACTACGGTGGTTTGATCCCTCGGGTACGTAGGCATGAGACTTGTCTCTCCAATCAATAAAATCAACAAAAACATTTTTCTTTTTTATCACTTTAAACTTCTTTTTTTATCACTACTTTAATTTCCCACTTATACATTTTTACAAGCAAATAAAATAAAGCGCAAAGTTAGATTAAAAACAAGAGGTTCCTATAGAGTACTATAGATACTTAGGGTGCTAATACCTTCCCTTCGTATAACTAACCCCCGAACCTTGTTCTCTAAAAAATAGGGTTTTTTTCGAATTTTTTCCCTTTCCCTCGGATAAATTAAAGATCGGTGGTGGAATATCAAATTGCGATTCGAAGTTAATTAATAACTCGATATCCAAAAATCACCGCGACATAATCTAAGATTAAATTTGATACAAAGATTAAAATGGACTAGAACTATACTTATGAGTATATATAACTAATCTATCAATACTCATATGATATTTTATGAACATTAACTACAGTAAAATCTCTTTAAATTAATAATGTCAGGACATGAGAAATTTATTAATTTAGAGAGTTATTAATTTATTGATAAATTAATAATTATTAATTTAAAGAATTTTTAAGTAATTATACTGTACATACCAAACAAAAAGGTACAGTAAATGTAATATGAGAGAGTTAGTAAAAATACAATACAACTTTATGATACAATACAAAAATACAACACCTGAGCTATTGGATGCAATAAGAAAAGTTAGAGATGAGCTCCAAATAGACTTGAACTTTAAAGGAAAATAGACAACTATTGAATCATATTTCAATAGAGTATAATATATGTTTTTTCAATTTCTATGAATTATTAATTTATGATTTTCTTGGGACCGAAAATTATAAAGGGATCTCCCGAAAAATTATTATCTTATTATTTTATCGAATTTTTCAATTTTTTACATTGGCCCAAGTCGGGACCGGACAAATTTATTATTTTAGAGAGTTTATTAATTTATCGAGTATTAATTTAAAGAGATTTTACTGTATATATAACTATTATTTTAGGGTATCAAAATTTATCTATTAATACATATATGACTTTTTATAAGTATAAATAATATATAACTAATATTATAGGAACTCAAAATTTTGAATTAATTAGGCTCTCCAAATATTGAGGCCCGAGGCCATCACACACCTTGCGCACATGTGCAGACCGGGCGTGGATATAAGCAGGATAACAATTATCCTATCATGTGTTTGATACACACAAGATAACAAACACGGTAACTGTTATATCATGTTTTCTATACAAACCTCATAATAATATCATAAGAAATGTATCATATTTAAATGGTAAATTACTCTTTTAAAACAATTTTTTTCTAAATTATTTTGTAATATTTTGAATTGATAATAAAATAATTATATATAATTTTAAATAAAATTCATGGGCAAAAACAAGTTAAATGTTTTATATGTTAGAGGAACTCAATTTTAAAAAGCAAGATTTACCAAACAATTTTAATTTTAGTTTTAAAACTATAACTTCTAACTTTATGGTTAAAATAACTTCCGGCCTAATAAAATTTGACCAAACTGTATCTAATAATAAAAAAAAACTGAAAGTAAGGCTCTGTATGGGAAAACCAAAAAGCTAGCTTATAAGCTAAAAGTTGTGTTTGGTAACAATTTTTAAAAAAAGAGCTTATAACTTATTTTACTAGCTTATAACTTATTTTTCAAACGCTATTTCAAGTAGCTTATGAGCTTATAGTTTATCATCTTTTCTTCCAATTTTAACCTTATTATCTTCCTTGAAAAAAATTAAATATTAATTAAACATATATTTTTTTTATGTCATTTCACACTTAGACCACCAACAATGGTGTTGAATGGTGTTTTTGGTGTTGAAACCATTGTAATAAATGTGTTGAATGTGATGTGGATGAAAGAGATGATGAAGATATTCAACACAGTTGAAGCCTGCCGTGGGGGACGCGTGTCGCGTTTTGATTCGCGCAGCCTGGCGCGTGTGGCACATGCGCCGACAGCACGCGGGAATGGCAGGGTACGCATAGAGAAAAGATCGGTTTGGATAAAAGCAGCCACGTGGCTGCTGCTGATTGGGCCGGTAGATTTTTATGAATTTTATCCTTTGAACTCAATTATCTCATTGCAAATTATTTTTTTTACCAAAATTCGTGATTCTTTTTCTCTATAAATAGAGACTTGGTTCATTTCATTTGGACATAGAAAAAAAATCCAAGTTTTTCACTATCTTAATCTATTATTATCTTTCTAATTAGTCTTTTTTTTGAAGTTTTAATCTTTTTTTTAGTGAAATGGATCCCAATAATTCTTCTAATTATCCCAACAATTATCAAAATCCAAATCCATTTTTCAACCAATTTCCTCAAAACATACCTAACTTCCATCCACATTATAGATCTATGATGGGAAATTCATCTCAAATACCCCCGTTTAATGGTTATATGCCAATGGTGAATGAAAATTTTCCGAGTGGTGGTGCACCTGAATTTCCCGAATTTTCAACACAAATAACAATTGCTAATGAAGTCACTCCAAATTTAGAGGATTCAACTCCTAAGAGCAAGAAACACCCGCAACCAACATGGAACACTGAACAAAATTTGGTGTTAATTAGTGGGTGGATTAAATTTTCAACAAGCAGTGTTGTCGGGAGAAACCAGAAACGTGAAACGTATTGGAGTAATATTGCTGACTATTGTACCGAGCATTGCAAATTCGATTCTCCGCGTGATGACGTTGCATGCCGAAACCGCTTTAATTATATGAACAAATTACTGGGTAAATGGATTGACGCTTATGATGGTGCTAAGCGTTTGCAAGCAGATCTAGTGAAGCACATATGGACAAAGTTTGGAATGTTTCAGGATTGAAGATGATTTGTTTCGTACTATACATTATTTGTGTGTTGTTTCGTATTTTAAGTTAATTTGCATCGTATTAATTACGTTACTTGTGTGTTGTATTGCATTTTAAGTTAATTTGTATCGTACTAATTACGTTATTGTGTGATGTATAGCATTTTAAATTAAGAAAATAAAAAAAAAGTATTTAAATTTTTTTTTGTTAAGTATATTATTTTAATTTATTTTTAATCGATAATTATAATTTTATTTAATCATAAAAACAAAAATTTAAATTCAAATAAGCATATGAAATAGAAAGTGGTGGGGTAGAGAAAATGGTGGGATAGAGTGTTGAATAGAAAAACCATTGGAAAGGATAAAAGTTGAATGAATGTTGAATGATTAGGTAGAAGAAAGAGAAAATAATGTAGAGTGAAAAAGTGAGTGTTGAATGTGGAGAACCATTGTACATGGTCTTATAAACTAGTTTAGCAGTTAGTTTTACAAAATATTACAAATTCAATCAATTAATTTATTCGCTATAAGCTAAAATCTAGCTTATCACCTATTCGTTATTTTTATCAAAAGAGAACCTAAGGCTCTGTTTGGTAAAAATAGCTTATAGCTGATAGCTGATAGCTGATAGCTTATAGCTTATAGCTGATAAGCTAATTGAAGTGTTTGGTAAAATTAGTAGTTCAATAGCTTATAGATGTAAAATGACATAAAAGGACATTATTAATTAATAATAAAATCGGATTTTAGTTAAAATAATAAGGTTAAAATTGGAAGAAAAAATAAAAAGCTATAAGCTATAAGCTAATTGAAATAGCGTTTGAAAATAAGCTATAAGCTAGTCAAAATAAGCTATAAGCTCGTAACGAAAAGACCGTTACCAAACAGAGCTTTTAACTTATAAGCTAAAAGATATAAGTTATAAGCTCGTTTTAGAGCCTTACCAAACAGAGCCTAAGGCTACTATCCTAAAAAAAAGAGTACTGTTTGATTAATTGCTTCTTGTCTCATTTCATTTAAATTTTGAATTCCAATTTCCACCTCACACTAACACTTATTTCACAAAACCACCTAAGCACAAGCTTTATCCCTTCTCCGCTTTCTCTCCCTCTTTTCTCTCATCCTTACTCCATATAAATTGATATTCTCTCTCCCTCTCTCTCTCTCTCTCTCAAAATACCCTAAAATCATCAATTATTATTCATTTTTATTTTATTTCCCAAATTTCGAATCTACCCCTCCCTCTCTCTCTCTCTCTCCCCCCTCATGGACCCATCCTCGATCTCTTCACCTCCAGCTCCGGCTCCGAACGCCGTCCCCTTCGCCGTCGAACCAAACAACAACCCTCCTCCACCACCGCCTCATCCATCTCCACCTACAATTCACCCACCCTATGCCGAGGTAATAACACACACTCTCTCTCTCTCTCTCTAAATTATTGATATAATCACACACTAACAAGATTCTGTCTCTTTTGCGCAGATGATATACACAGCAATTGAAGCTTTGAAAGAGCAAAACGGTTCAAGCAAAAGAGCAATAGCTAAATACATAGAACATGTTTACAAAGACCAACTTCCACCTTCACACACAACCTTGTTGACTCATCACTTGAAGCGTTTGAAATCTGATGGTTTACTTTCTATGGTTAAAAATTCATACATAATCCCTAGATCTACTCCACCTCCACCTTCTTCTTCACCTACTCAACCTACAAGACCACGTGGCAGACCCAGAAAACCCCAAACCCAATCTCAACCTCAACCACTTGTTGCTAACAACAACAACAACGCGGCTCACCAACAAGCCCAAAATGCTGAACCTGTTTGGGCCGCACTTGGGCTTGCTGATGAGCCATCTGCCGCTGTTTCTGAGGGGAGTAAAAGAGGTCGTGGGCGTCCTAAGAAAGGGACAGGCCCAAGCCCAAGCCCAAGCCCAGTACCGATTCAAGCTGGCGTGGTTCCACCTACACCTTCTCGAGGTAGAGGACGTCCGCCTGGGTCTAAAGCTAAATCAAAGAGGAGGCCTGGACGTCCACCCAAGGTGCAGCCGGAGACTACAGCTGCTGTTTCTAGTGGTAGTTTGAAGAAAAGACCGGGGCGTCCACCCAAGAATCAAAAGCAGAATCCGACTCCGATACCGTTTGCTGCACCTGTGCCTGAAGTGGTAGTGCCGACGACTGGAGTGGAAGAGGTTGCTGTTTTGACTCCGAGATCTAGAGGAAGGCCTAGAAAGAATTCTGCTGTTGGTGTTGTGCCTGTTGCTGTTGTTGTTGCTGGGAGAGGTAGAGGCCGCGGAAGAGGTCGTGGTGGTGGTGGCCGTGGAAGAGGCGGCGTGGGTGTTACTGTTCAGGCTAGACCTGCTGGAAAAAGGCCTGTGGGTCGACCAAAGAAGGTGGTAATTTTAAGTTTTTTTATTTGTTTGTTGAAATTGATAATTTTGTTATTTTTTTCTTTGTTTCGATGTTAGTTATTGTTTTTTTTTTTTTTTGACAATTGTTAGTGATTTTGAATATACAAGATTTATGAAATTATTTTTTGAAGTTTAAAGTTTTGGTATTAAATTTTTTTATTTTGATTTTTCTCTTGAAATTGATAATTTTGTTATAATGTTATGTGTTTTTCTTGTTTTGTAGTTTAATTAGTGGTTTTGGATATGCAAGATTTATGAAATTATCATTTGTAGTTAAAGATTTTTTATTTTTAATTTGGATTCTTTTAAATCTTTGGTGGATTGATTGTTCTGGTAAGATTTATTACCATGTCTGTCTCCTTTGACTTTTATGAAGATTTTTTTTCCTTCTTGTTGAAGATTAACTGGAAATTAAAATACGGTAATGTCACGTTTTTGTTAGGCATTGTTGCTTAGTCAGAAAAGAAAAATAATAATGTATGCATAGGTACAATATTTTGAATTGCATTCCAACATGTATTTGGATGTTATGTTATTAACTTTGAAATTTACCAATTTCCAACAGTTAATACACCAATTTGATGTTTAATTTCACTCTTTTTAAATATTACACTGCACAATGCCATAGAACTTGGTAATGCACCAAAGTTTTTTCACTTTGGTTTGATTTGAGTTTTTGATGGTGATAATAATAAATAAATAAATAAATAAATAATTGAGTGTTTTTTGCAGTTGGAAAACTGAGAATTCTAGTTTAATTTACAAACTCAGTTTGTAAAACTATTTTGAAATGCATAATTTAACATATTTAATCTGAAGAAATGTTTTTTATAATATTGTCACTGTATTTTGGAAAGATGTGAATTTTATCTTCAAACTGAAAGTTTACTTTTCAGGAATCTTGTGATGAAATTAATGAATGAATTATGCAGTCAGAAAATGAGTTTTACTGTCATAAAAAAGTAAATGAATTTTTCTGGATTATATAAAATATGTATATGTACTAGTTGCATTTGAAAATATTTGTATGATTTAAAATTTGTTCCTAATATACTTTATAATGTTATTATGTCTATCTGTCTGATTGATTTATTCATTGTGAATTTATCACCAATAGTTCTATACAAAAGTTATTTTGTTTTTGTCTAAAATTGTTTTCCTCTATAAATTTTGGTTCAGATGTAATAGTGACTTAGATAATTTGAAGTATTTTGTAGTAACATCTGTGACAATGCTGTTATTTTATGTTTAAACTGCAAGTTGATTTAGTGGGATTAATAAGATATAGTATTTAACATGGGCAAAAAATTATGCAGTCTAAATCTAACAAATGAACTTTATCAAATGGGCTATAGAAAAGTATGTATGATTTTTTTGTCTAAGTTTCTTTATGTTTAAAATTGTTGTCTATAAGATACTTTGGGTTGAATTGTTAGAAATTTGAATTGCTCTATTATTTTTAAATGTCATCTTTTTTGTTTTGCTTTCCAATTATTCTTATCTGCATATTCTTTTGTATCGTTTTTAATAGGTGATGAACAACTTCTGATATTACAATTACATTACAATATTGTATAAAATGAACTTTATTGTTTATAGAAACTCGTTTGCAAATTTGATATTATATTTTTTCTGTGAATTTAAAATTGTTTGTCTCCTGGATTTTTAGTGAATTTATTATTTGTGTTGAATTTATGAACTAATTTATACTTAATTATTATCTTCTGTTTTGCTTTCTGAATTTACAGAAAATTTTCGTATTTTCATAGTCTTTTATGCCGTTTTTGTGGGATTCTATACTATAAAACTTCTGCTGGAAAACGTTCTGTAGTAACGGAACTGTATACAAATAGATTAATATAAAAAAAGCCTGTAGTTGCTTTATATTGTACCTTTATATGATTCGAAACTATTTTGTTCCCAAATGATAAATTTACTTGAGTTTGAAATATATTGTCTGGATTACTTTATTTTTATTTAATTTTCCTTGTTTTAGTTTTATAATTTGTTAGTACACTCATATTTACTCTATTCCCTAGATGATTCCTTTTTGAAAAACAATTCCCTATACGATTTATAATTATTATTATTATTATTATTATGACTACTATTTTTTAAACCGTATATGTATAATTGTTATTGAGATTCAACCCTGTCATTTTATTTCCACTGTAAGTTTTTTTTATAACACTTCAGTAGAGATACTGTGAATTCTAGGGTCCAAATTGAGACTGTCATCAAATTTGATTTTGTATGTGCAAGTTTTTATTTTTATTTTTTTAAAAATTCTTTTGGTTAAAATTGAGCTTGAAGTGATGCTTTAAATCTTTTCTTCCTAAATATTTATAAGCCGTTCTTATTCACGTATTCTATTGCATCTATTTTGATTGAATAGGGAACAACACCTGCTACTGCCAGTGATTCAGAAAATGCTGCTAATGAAGATCTCAAGAGGAAACTCGAACACTTTGTAAGCTGAAATAAATAGTCTTCTGTTTCAATTATAAATTTTTTCTATTTATTTTATTTTCTAAGTTATCTTATTTGATCCACCATACATACATTAATTTGCAGCAAGGAAAAGTCAAGGAATCTCTTGCCGTGCTTAGGCCTCATTTTAACCATGAAAGTCCGGTCACTGCAATTGCGGCAATTCAAGAGTTGGAAATACTCGTAGCTATGGATCTTAATGAACCACTAAAGGATGAACCACTTTCACAGCAACAGAACCTGCCAGTACAAGATCAGCAACCACCGCAGGCCCCACCACAGCCGGTGCCACTGCAACATCTTCCAGCACAACAAATAGCGCATGTGCCACAGGTCTTTCCACAATATCCACCGTTTCATATTCAGGAGTTCCAATTCCAGCAGCAGCAGCCGCTATACCAACCACCACCGCCACAGCAGAACCAGTTTCATCCTTAGGAATCAGCGTCAGCTAGGAAGAATTACATGGCCAGCCGTCAATTGATTATGAAGCTAGGAAGATTTTAATTGTGGTCTTCAACTTTGATTATGAACAACTTTGTACAAGTGGTTTTAACAAAGGCACATGATGAGGTGACAGATTTGTAAAGCGAGTAGGCAGTAGCAGATCTGATTTTTCTTTGAGTGAAAATGACTGTTCATTTGTTTGTTGTTGTGTTGCACCGTTTTTAGATAGACCGCTGAAACTATTTTTAGATTTTAGAGTACTGATGATTCTGTTATTCAAGTTATATTTGTTTGACTATGAACAGCTTAAGTTTAAGGCGCATTATTTCCATGTTGGTTGTTCCCTTTTAGTCTTTGAGAATTACTTTTGTACCCTACTGATTTTGGGGTGTGTTCTACAAATTTACCGATATACCCCAATCCGCTACTTAAGTAATGGAGTATGGTTTGCCGCTTAAGTTGTGGATGTGTTAAAATTGCTTAGTTTTGAACCAATTTAGAACCCATGCCCCCATAACGGTTTGCCGTACGCTACATAGGTAGCAGACTTTCGTTTGACAATAGAAAAAACAGACTTTAAAAGAAAAGTAACAAACATGAATTAATTTTATAAAACATAACATAAATTTTTGTAACATTCTATTTCATTACATTCAATAAATAATATAAATTAAATAAAATTACATTGTAAAAAAATACAAATAAAATAAAAATATTGAATAATCATAATGATCAAATCTTCTTGGGGGTTATAAACCACTTTTGGGCTACGCCCCCTATAAGAAACCTACTCCCCCTCCTTCTCCATAACCACCACCACCTCTTCATCTTCATCCTTTGGGGCAAAACAAAATCAGGCGTATTCATTCCGCCATTACCACCACCTCTTCATCTTGGGGGCAAAAATAAAACTGGGTTGGATTGATTTGGAATAATCATAATGATTCTAATAGGCCTCAAAAAGTTCATCGTCGATTAATATAATATCTCAATCGCCGCTATCAAAGAACATGCGTAAGATCATTATGATTATTCCATTGACTGCCACCAAATACCACAAAAATTCCGACCACCGTCCATCCACTACTTAAGTCGCGGACGTACTGCATAGGGTGTCTGTGACTTAAGTAACAGATGGACGGTGGTCGGAATTTCCTGTGTATAAATAGGGGTGTGTGTTTTCATTTTTTCATTCACTCATTCATTCACACCAACTCAAATAAAAAAAAAAATCTGTTTTAGAATATCAACCATGTTGGAACAAGAAAGATTTTCCATACAAACCCTATGAACTTAATGAGGTTTTGATGATAACAAAGTATTATTGCTAAGATGGAGAACACTAATAATTTACTTGAGTGTGCAGATAGAAAGAAGATAGAATCTGAGTAGTCAAGAATAGAACATAAGCATCTGAATGACTCAGAAGGTCTGAGCCCAGAAGCGCTTTACAACCTTTCAGAGGACAAAGACTCTCAGAAGCCAGAAGAGCTTATTAGAGGCCACACAGTATGCACTCATAAGCTACGACGATCTTAATGTCAACAACTATGATAAGGCCACGTCTTAAGATATTCCCGTTATGCTTAAAGATACAACGAGATGACCAATGCAAAGGCAAATCCATGTCATCTAAATCAGTCAAAAAGGGAGTTGAAGACAACGGTAAAATATTACCTCTTCTGTGCAAACATCTACCTTCGAGGAACAAAGGAGCAGAAGTTGTTTGCCTATTTTGGGAAAAAGACAAAGATAACCTTCCAGGCAAATTACTGTACTTTGAACGGTCACATTTCAAACGTCTCTATTCAAACTGTCTATAAATAGAAGACCTCTTTGAATGGACAAAGTGTTGAGAACAAACCAGTGCAAAAAAAGAAAATAAAGATAGAAGAATTCGTTGAACACAAAATCTCCTATCAGCTGCACAAAGAAGTATTCTCACAAAGAGCTTAACAGAAGATATCTGTACAAGACTACAACTCTAAATAGTTTGAACTCCAAAATCAAGACTTCGAGTTTTGATTACATTTGTAATAGAGTTTAGTCAATAGGTGTAATTTAAGCTAGCCTCTTGCTTTAGTGCTTGAGCAAATTGGAAGTCTCTTGCCTGCGTGCTTGAGCAATTTGGAAGTCTCCAACTGTGTGTGGAGCATTAAGTGTAAGTCTCCTGCTGTGTGATCTGGAGCAACTTGTTGAAGTCTCTTGCTTGTGTGCTTGAGCAATTGTGAAGTCTTATGCTGTGTGATCTGGAACAATTGTGAAGTCTCATGCTGTGTGATCTGAAGCAATTGTATAATCTTTAGTGATTATAGTGAACTCTCTTGTAAGTACAAGGGGACTGGAGTACTCTCGTTTTGTGAGGGGAACCAGTATAAATTCTGTGTGATCACCTCTTCCGTACTCTCTTTGTTTTACTGATTGTAGTTTTAATTCATCCGCTGCAAAATAGACTCTGATAGATTCTTGAATCTAGAAGAATTTTAAATTGTCAAAACACAATTCAACCCCCCTTCTTATGTTTTTCACACCTTCAATTGGTATCAGAGCTCCGGTTATGTTACTAATCACTTTACAGTGAGATAGTAGATCCTGAAAAATAGTATGTCTAAGTTACCACATCCTTCAAATGAAGATATTACCAACCTTAGTTGGTGGAAGCAAAATTTCTATGGTAACAATGAACAAGAGAAAGAAGATAATTGTCCAGACAGAAAGGAAGAAGAACTTCATGAAGAAATTTCATCCAACGCTAACAACAAAGAAAGCTTTATCAGTGGAATGATAAATCAAGTCAAAGGGATGTACAACCTCTGTTGGACAAATGAAGAAAGCTCCAAGTATGAAGAACAAATCAAGGTAGGAACCTTGATTCAACAATATGAGCTATTCATCATGGAAGAAGATGAAAACATTGAAGCAATGTTCATAAGGTTTCAAAACCTTATAGATGGTTTAAAAGCAGTAAAAAGACACTACAGCAAGACTGATCAGATTTTGAAAATGCTACGAAGCTTGTCGTGTGAATGGGAACATGTGTCTACAAGAATTGAAGAAAAAGAAGACATTGACAAAATGTGTCTTGAATCACTGATAAGCTATCTTAAAAGCCATGAAGTGGTTTTAAAAGATAGAAGTGATAAGAGAGACAATCTTGCCAAAGAAGAAAAAGGAGCATCAGAAGAGCAAAACTGTGAATCTGGAAATGAAGAAGATCTTGGTCAACTGATAGAATGGGTGGAATGCAACCTCACACAAGAGGAAAGTCTCAAAGAGCCAAAGCAAGAAGAAGGAGAAAGATGTCTACCAGAACTTGTCCTAGAAGATCAGAATGATGACTACCTTAAAAAATTCACAAGAAAATTTCAAAGGTGGAAGCTCTCAGAAGAAAAAGGAAAGTCAGTAGATGGTCAAAGCTCAACTTGGGAAGAAATCAGCAGATTCTCTAGTGATGAATCAGAAGATGAAGGTAATCTGGCACTGATGGCAAATGATGACCTGTCAGACTCAAAAGATAACTCAGAACTAGAGTCAGAAGAACTTGAACAGGTAATCAAATTTTTATCTGCTAATCAGCTTCGTGGAGTATGTATTAGAATGTTACCTAACCTTTCTACAGTTTCACAAAATTGTAAAAAGTTAGAAAAAGATAACAATTTGCTCAGTGAACAATCAAATAACTTTGAAATAAATATTCCTTAAGTAAAATTAGGGAACTAGAAGAACATTGTGCTACTTGTGATAAATCTCATATGAAACACAAAAGTGTTTACCAAGAGGTTTGTGATGAGTACACTGAGCAAACTAGATGCAATGTCATACTTCCTCATCTTTATTCCTCCTTCATATCTAAAAGAGAAAAGGAACCAACTACATATTTTGAGTGCTATCAAAATTTCAGAGGTTTAGGCTGGAAAGAGTCAGAATCTAAGATTGAAAAATCAAAGAATCTGAATATTTCTGGACCATCAACCTCTGAAATAAGAAAGCTACAAAGTCTTAGAAATAAGGCTCAAATTTCTTATGATTCTAATGGTAAGAATCAAGAAGACTCAGCTGTACATAGGATAGAAGGCTCTAAGACTAACCTGAAAGGACCCATCAGAAAATGGGTACCAAAAGATAAAATTGTTTTTATTGCAGATCTTCCAAGAAGAAACAAGGGAATTCCCAGCTCATGGAGACACATCACTTACAAAGGACAAAGAGCTATCATTTTCAAGGATTATATTGATAATGAAGAATCTATACTTGATATAGAAGAAAATGAGCTCAAGTATGAGTCAGAATCTGATAATGATTTAGCAAGAAGTGAATTAGAAGCTGGTGAATATGATCCCTATAGACATCTCAACAAAGATAATGAAGATACATCATGGTGGGATGATGAACTCAACCATGATTGGTAGAGAAGACTCAGAGTGGAGGACACAACCATTCAGAACCATAAAGAGGTCAAAAGAGCATCATCAAAATCTGAATGGAAGTCAACTAAGAGGCAAAAAAGTACTTCAAGAAAATCTTAAACAACCTCAGTGTCCTCAAATCAAAGTATAACAGGTATGTATGAATTCAATTGATTGCCAAGAGAAATTAAGATAAGTGATCACAGTATTTAAGTAAGCAATTATGTTGCTGCCACAATTTTTACTTAGAAAAATCTCAGCCTCTGAATGATATCAGAAACAGATTTTCCAAGATCCTCTGGAAGACAACTGTACCTCTGAGAAGCATCATGAGACTCTGAGATGTTTAGTATTCCAATGCCATAAGTGGCTCTAACACAAGCAGAAAAGGTTAAGTATTCTTTTAAATTGACTTTTCTTCGCCTAAGTGACAGTTACTAAATACGTGATTCACCACGTGTCTTAATTTTAATTGGATGATAATGCAGTTAAGGATGAAAAACTTCTGAATTCTAAACGTTAAGGCTTTCCCGCCATTCTTATCAAACCATATGCATTATATTTTTCAATAAATAGTTAAATCATACACGATCACACACTTTACTCTCTCTCACTCCCTATACCTAAGTTGTTTCGGTTTCCTTGAACTTGTTACAATATTTTCTTTACCAAAATTCTCAAAGAACTCTGATAATCAAAACTATTTTTCAATGGCCTCATCATCTTCTCAACAACAAAAAGATATCTCATCCATTGTTGTATGTGAAAGAATTCCTGGAGCCTTTCAAAGCGCTTTGCAATGCGATGACGATAAGTTAGAAATTCTCTGCGAACAAGTTATTGACTTCAGAGAACTCGATTGCAATGGTCAAAACTGGAAAAAGAACTATCTATCAACTTTGGGAATGAGAAGGTATTTCAATTTATTGAATGGTCCAACCTTTCCAAACTTAATCAAGCATTTCTGGAGAAAATCACATATTTACGACAGAGTAGCTTCCATCAAGGAAAAGCAAGAAAAGATCAACGAGAATCCGGAACTACGAGGGCGTCCAAGAAGTGAAATGGGTTTGAAGAAATTCACTACCACTGAGATCAGATCAAATATAGCTGGGGTGGATGTTGCAATCACAGTTAATCACATTGCAAAATTATGTGGATTAGAGCTCACTGGAGTCAAGCTGAGAGATAGTCCCATAGATGTAAATCTCAAGAGAGGGATAAGGGATGAGATGGAAACCAAAGAAGGAAACAATCTAAATGCATCTGTAAGAACTCATCTGGA
Organism: Trifolium subterraneum; assembly: GCA_951799995.1. NCBI lineage: Eukaryota > Viridiplantae > Streptophyta > Magnoliopsida > Fabales > Fabaceae > Trifolium > Trifolium subterraneum. Next base: position 1,394,866 of record OX637465.1, on the reverse strand, counting down.
AATTTTTCATGCTGCTATTTCTCCAACAAAGAAGTTCTCAGAAACTCTTACATGGGAGCATCAATTGTTTATCTACTGTGCAATGAACAACAAACCCTTTAATGTCGCTGATTTTCTCTTCGATGATCTTTGTAAGAATATAACTGAAGGTTTGACAGGAGAGAAAACCATCATGAGACATCCAAGACTTCTATCTGAGTTATTCTATCAATCTGGTTTCGTTGATTGTCTTGATAGAACTGTTCCCGCTCTGGTACAACTCTGTCATCCACCAGCAAAGCTTAGTCTGAAGTTTCTACAGAAAATTGGAGCCATTGAATTTCTGAATAAACCTACACGCTCCATCTGCCTAATTGAAGAACACCCAAAGAAGCTTGAAGGTTTTCCTTGCATACCTCAAGAAAAGGCTGAAACCGTTTTTCTGCAGTATAAAGAAGCTCCGGACGAAGAAATGAGAATCTCTCTCGGAATGCTCAAGAAAAGGAATCTAGAATCTACAGCTGAGTGTTCCAAGTCTGCTAAGAAGGCCAAGGTTGATGATTCAGAAGCAACTCATCAAGAAGAGGAAAAATCAGAAGCTGCTGAGAAGGACTCTGCTTCTGATAAAGGTAAGATCTCTGAATCTAATTTAGTTCATTCTCCAAAATCCTCATCTCCCAGACCAACATCTTCAAAATCTGATTCTACAACAAACCCAGGCACTCCATCTGCTGAGAACATGGCTAAAATAATGTTTTCAGAATTAGATGTCAATAGAAATCTTGATTTTCTAGATGAGCCTACCTCTCATACCCAGAACCCTATACCTGACCATCAAGAATCTCCACCATCCCAGTCTGAACCGTCATCATCACACCAAGACACAAATCAAAATGACCAACATCCTCAAACTCAACCAGAAACAAACCAACCTTCCTCAAACTCACCTAATCAGAGTCTTGTCATCTCAACCACACTCATCAGAATTAGATCTACCACTAATTGAGAGTGATGATTCAGACTCTGATGAAGTTATAACTGACCTCTCCACTCTTAACCTACCATCTCAAATCATCCTTGACCAAATCACCAATGACTTTCTGGAACAAAAATTTGAAACTACTTTTCAAAAGTCATTAGAATTCTCAGAAGATTCTATCATAGATGACTCCCTCTATCCAATCTCAAAAGCCAGATTGTATGAACTCCTTGAACGCAGGTCTTCATACAAACAAAAATTAGCCAAATCTCATTTCATGAAAAACTACCCATACAACTTCATTCTTAAACCTGGCCCAAACCTTACCAAACTGGAGAATGAATTACATTATGACCTCAAGAGTCTCTTTACAAGGCATGAGAACTTCATGAATTTTCCCTCTGTTCTGGAAGCTGAAGCTAGAGGAATCAAGGCCAGATTTGGATATGCCTTAGATTGCTATGTTGAAATTATGAGGGAGAAGGTATCTCAGCAAGCAAAAGAGGATTTCCACTATTTAATGGATATTGTGCAGAGAGTGGATCCTCCTAGGCTAACCTACCCAACACCAGAAGTGATTAAAGAGTTTGTGGAAATGGAACTGGTGGTTGGAGAAGGCAGTGGTACTCAAGAGCAGTTACTGGAGAATAGAGAAGAAGAGCTGCAACACTTAAAGGAAGCACTCCATCAGAAGGAGGATGAAACTGATGGATTAAGATAAGATCCTGTAGTAGTTCAGAGCAGCATACAAGGGATGTCTGCAAGTGAAGCAAAGGATTCCATTCTAAAAGATGTCTTGCTTCAGCTTGTAGAAAGAATGAGTGCTCAAGAGGAAGATTCACAGGTTATCAGAGAAAAGATTGCTAATCTTGAAGATTCTATGCAAAGGATTATTTCTGCGATTGGCAATCTTTCAAATAAAATAAATTCTTTACCCTAGGATCTTTTTAAAATTTCTCTTGTGTTTCTTTTTTTTCAACCATGTTTTTGCTATTCTTAGATATTTTGTTTATGATAAAATGTTTCTGTTTAAATGTGCTTGATCTTTATGTTCTATTATTTGGCATATTTATTCCTTATAGTGTTTATCATATTTTATGAAAAAGACAATGAGAAAAGATATAATGTAAGATAGCAAAGAGAATCAAAAGAAAGAAATCTCATTAAAAGCCCAAAATGCTTGGATACATAACACTGAAATCTAAGCAGAACCAGGTTCTGTTTTTGGTGAACTAGACTAAGGTTCTGCCTCTGGTGTTTTAGAACTCTCAACCTTGGACTCTACAGTCATTTGAGATTCTTCCTCACTAGTAGACAAACTCATGGTGCTAGTCTCCTCAGTATATGTCTCTAAGTATTGTGCATAATCTGAATCTGTCTTCTCAGTATCAGATGAAATCTCTATGATTTTAGGCGTAGAATCATGCTTTGGATGTTTCTCCTTAGCAGCTTCTGATTGAACTTTCTTTTGGGACTCTGCAATCCTACGTGATGATCTTCTCATTGTACCTCAAATGTTTTTCTCTCTAAAAAACTTTGTTCTTTGGATTGTTTAGTGTGAATGAAATGACAAAGAATAATTTCTTTTTATAGCCTTCTAACCCTAGTTAAGTCATACTAGATATTTGTTCTCCCATTTATTGCTTTATGGTTGTCCATAGTTGTTTCAACTTGACCACATTGGTTTGCACGCTTACCATCTATGTTTGTACCATCCTTTTTGATTGATGACAAAAGGGGGAGAAAAACTTAGGGGTAACTAATTGCTAATTGGAGTAATTAAGTGGCAAAGTAATAAGTTAAGTTTAAAGAAATCAGAAAACTGTTGGATAATTTATTGCCAGTGTAGCAGAAAGCATAAATTCTTTTTTCTCTTTTGAGAAAGGGGGAGAATGGGTGAGCAAATATTTCTTAAAGGGTAAGAAAATGTTTTATTTTCAAGAAGGGAGAAAATCTTAAAAACTGCATTCTTTTTGCATTCATTTTCAATTAAAGGGAAAGTTTTATTGTTCACATTTAAATGAATTCCAAGTAACTGAAACTGCTTAACAAGAAATTGAATTCTATTTAAATTCAACATTTATGTTTCATGATGTGTTAATTCGTTTTATCTTGATTAAATTTGAGCTATAAACTGAAGGAGATCTAATTGTAATCTTATGACTGGAAAATCATACGTAAAACTTAAGACAACTTGCGAACTTGTCTTAGTCTTACATGAAATAGGGGGAAAGCTTGCAAACCTATCCTCTGAGTGTCAAAGTATGAAGATTTGATCTAAAGATATAATGATTAGTGCTTAAACTGTTTTAATTAATCATGGATAAACGTAAGGGAGCTTACAAACCTAACCCTATAGTGCATCTGAATCAGTGGGAGCTTCCAAAACTCCAAATCTGAGGAGAACATGATAAATTATTACAACAACAAATTAGCAATTAATATTTATGTTTGTCATCACCAAAAAGGGGGAGATTGTTGGAACAAGAAAGGTTTTCCATACAAACCCTATGAACTTAATAAGGTTTTGATGATAACAAAGTACCATTGCTAAGATGGAGAGCACTAATAATTTACTTGAGTGTGCAGATAAAAAGAAGATAGAATTTGAGTAGTCAAGAATAGAATATAAGCATCTGAATGACTTAGAAGGTCTGAGTCCACCAAGAAGCGCTTTACAACCTTTCAGAGGACAAAGACTCTCAGAAGCTAGAAGAGCTTATCAGAGGCCACACAGTATGCACTCAGAAGCTACGACGATCTTAATGTCAACAACTTTGATAAGGACACGTCTCAAGATATTCCCGTTATGCTTAAAGATACAATGAGATGACCAATGCAAAGGCAAATCCATGTCATCTAAATCATTCAAAAAGGAAGTTGAAGACAACGGTAAAATATTACCTCTTTTGTGCAAACATCTACCTTCGAGGAACACAGGAGCAGAAGCTGTTTGCCTATTTTGGGAAAAAGACAAAGATAACTTTCCAGGCAAATTGTTGTACTTTCAACGGTCACATTTCAAACGTCTCTATTCAAACTGTCTATAAATAGATGACCTCTTTGAATGGACAAAGTGTTGAGAACAAACCAGTGCAGAAAAAGAAAATAAAGATAAAAGAATTCGTTGAACACAAAAGCTCCTATCAACTGCACAAAGAAGTATTCTCACAAAGAGGTTAACAGAAGACACAAGACTACAACTCTAAATAGTTTGAACTCCAAAATCAAGACTTTGAGTTTTGATTACATTTGTAATAGAGTTTAGTCAATAGGTGTAATTTAAGCTAGCCTCTCGCTTTAGTGCTTGAGCAAATTGGAAGTCTCTTGCCTGCGTGTGTGGAAATTTGGAAGTCTCCAACTGTGTGTGGAAATTTGGAAGTCTCCTGCTGTGTGATCTGGAGCAACTTGTTGAAGTCTCTTGCTTGTGTGCTTGAGCAATTGTGAAGTCTCATGTTGTGTGATCTGGAGCAATTGTGAAGTCTCCTGCTGTGTGATCTGGAGCAATTGTATAATCTTTAGTGATTATAGTGAACTCTCTTGTAAGTACAAGGGGACTGGAGTACTCTCATTTTGTGAGGGGAACCAGTATAAATTCTGTGTGTTCACCTCTTCCTTACTCTCTCTGTTTTACTGATTGTTGTTTTGATTCCTCCGCTGCAAAATAGACTCTGATAGATTCTTGAATCTAGAAGAATTTTAAATTGTCAAAACACAATTCAACCCCCCCTTCTTGTGTTTTTCACACCTTCAAACCAAACACCCACCTACCAACAATGTACTATAACTATGGGAAACCAAATTGTTTTAGGGTCCACGTTGATTTTACACTGTCTAATATGAAGCACCAGCTCAACAACCTTCTCCTCTACTGCGATCAAAGAAGGGTATCCGAGATCTAGTGTCGCCGTTGGTGAGCTCAAACAGAACTGTTGTCTACACCCAAATTAAATTTGCAAACGACAGCGATGTGAGAATAATGTTCTCTATTTTCTATTAGTACCAGTACATGACGAAGGGACCGATCGAGTTGGACGCTCAGTTGGTTAGTTCCACCACAGATATATTGTCAAATATGGTCCGTCTGAGAACCTTCAACGAAATTACGGCTTACATGGTTGAACCCGGAGAGGAAGGAGAGGATGAAGTTGAACCAGTTAATTTATCTGATCCTTAATTTAGTTTATTTTAGTTTATGTTTTTAATTTACGATCTTTGCACTATGTAATTTGTCGTTATTTTAGCGGACTACTATTTCTACCGCAGAATTGTCAAGAACTAAGAAGAACTAAGTAAAGGCAATAGACAAACAATTTAACAAGTGATAATTTATTATATTAAAACGATGAAGTTTAAAGTGATGGAAAAGGAAAAATGTTTTTGTTGATTTTATTGATTGGAGAGACAAGTCTCATGCCTACGTACCCGAGGGATCAAACCACCGTAGTTCGGGGTAAAAATTACGAGTAAATTTGTTTGTTTATTTTTAAGGTTTTTGAAAATGGTTTTAAAGACCAAAAGCCAAAAGTGGCAAAATGTGAGTTTGATTGATATTTATTTGTGAAGAAAGTCTATATGGTTAAATGGATTGAAATTTGATTATGAAATAAGACGCGGACACTTGGTTTAAAATCCAAGGTTTATTGAGAAAATATTTTGAGTCACAAAAGATACTTGGTTTAAAATCCAAGGTTTTCGCATGAATAAAAAATGTATGAATGAAGAAAATGCACTTGGTTTAAAATCCAAGGTTTTGCGGGAAAAAGGAACACTTGGGTTAAAATCCAAGGTTTTAGTGATAAAAGAAGCCATTGGTTTAAAGTCCAAGGCACTTGGTTTAAAATCCAAGTTTGCGAGAAAAAAGACTCTTGGGTTAAAATCCAAGGTTTTCGCGATAAAAAGAAACGTTTGGTTTAAAGTCCAAAGTTTGAAAATGTTTGATGACAAAATATTTTTGATGCTTTTTGATGTTTGAAAATGAATTGTTTTGACTTTTTTTTTTTGAAGAGGTGTTGACCTCATTTTTTGAGGAGAAAATGTTAATTATTTCAATTGGAATGTTGAGTTCCAAATTAATAAAAAAAGGTAGCGCGAAAAACAATACTAACGTAGCAACAAGCAAAATAAGCGCGAAGACAATCTGTAATGATATTTTGATCAAAACAGTGTCTTTTCCCTCGGAATTAAATATGCTAACGTTTTTGCGGAAAGGATGCAAGTTTTTTCATTTATAGTGTACACTTGTTCCTAATTACATTCTAACGTATTTGCAAGAAAAATAAATATGAGATGAATGCAAGAGGATGCTATGCAATTTTTATTTAAATTTACATTAAATCCTAAAAATACAATCTAATGTCCTTGCAATAAAATAAATGGTTAATTAATTAGGCAATAAATTAAATGTTAGATTAACAAGCAATAATAATGAAGTATGTTAGTGACAATAATAATGAAGTATGTTAGTGACAATAATAATGATAAGTTAGTAAGTTAGTAATAATAAGGAATAAAGCATGAATAATAAAAGTTAAGTTAGTAAGCAAGATTAAGCACAAATAATCATGAAATAAATAGTAAAAAAAAAGAACCTCAAATAAGTGCTTATTTTGGATTTAATAGCTTATTGAAGCACATTCCATAAGCACTTTTATCATAGGCAAAAATAAAAATAAAAAATAGAAGGGGGGGTGTAAATATCAATAAAAACAGAAAGGGGGTGCAAAAAGCAACTCTGGGACCAAGCCCAGCTGGGGGCGTGGCCCAGAGGGGGGTGTGTGAAGTAAAATGTAAGAATCAGATCAGAGCCTTCTGATTGATCAGACAGCTCTGATCTAATCAGAGAGATAATGAATCAGGGATATACGATGGGGAACATAAGGTCATAGGCGCGCAGGTGTACGATAAGGCTGTGCACCTGCGCGCACAGGATCATAAACAGGGTATATAAGCAAAAACCCTAAAATGAAAACAGAAAATTACAAATCAAAAAAACTCTCTTCTCTCTTCCTCTCGTGGCGCCGCCGCTTTCTTTCTTCACCTCTCATCTCTCAAACTTTCTCTCTCGGTTTCCAAATCCAGATTTCAAAGCCAAATCAAACTCAAACATTAACCCTTTTTACAACAAATCCAAAACCAAACCTATGTAAATCTAAACTCCAAAGTCAAATCTCAATTCAAAATAAACAAACAAGACAAACAATGGGCCGGATCGAAGAAAGGAAAACAAAAAAGAGAAGGAAAACTATTCGTACTGTTCCTTTTGATTTTTGAATATGACTACTCTTCTTCTCCGTTTTCGATTTCGGCTTTTATCTTTCTCGGTTTCGATTTCCTTTGATTCGGTTTTGATTCTGATTGAAAGAAGAAGGGAGTGTTTTTCTGGTTTTGGGTTTGGTTTTAGATTTGTGATGATGATTTGGGTTTGATGTTATGGGTTTGTTGTGATTTGGTTTCTGTTGATGAACGATGAGGATGATGAATAACAATGGTGATTGTGGTTCTGGGTTTGATTTGCGATGATGAATAATTCTGGGTTCGTTTGATTCTGTTGATGAACGATGAGGATGATGATTAACAGTGATGATATGTATTTTTTTATTTCTTTTCTTTTTTGGATTTTTTTGTATTATGATTTTGAAAAGGGAAAAAAGATGATTGTTTTCTGTTTGCGGCTGATGAAGCTCCTCCCTGACTTGGAAACTGTGCACAGTATAAATACTGTGTCAGACCTAGGGTTTTGCAGATGAAAAATACCCCATTTGGACAAAATTGCCCCTTTGGGCTTGGATTGGACAAAAATACAGATTTGGACCTTTGACAAACTGACTAGAAAAAAACACCTGATGAAAAAACGAAAATAATAATAAAAATGGTAAAAAGACTTAAAAAATAAAAAAGAGATAAAAAAACAAATTAAATAATAATCAAAATAAAAATATATGATAAAATAAATGAGGTATTTTAAAATACCTCTCTGCCGAAATTTTGTCAGAAACGACAAAGGAAAAAAACAAATTTAAATGCCGAACAAAAGCGATCGGTCAAAAAATGGGGTATGACAGATGCCCCTATTTATGTTTCTTCCATAGGAGATAAAAAGAAAAAGATGATTTTTTTATGATATTTTTGTTTTGGTTCGACAGTGGAAGAGACTTAAATACAAAGTACACCATTTTTTGACCGGAATAAACTATAAAATGCTATGATATGATGTTATGAATGTTATGCTTATGAGTGTGATGTTTACAAGTGTTTGAATGTAATGAAGATTATCTGACATAAGTAATGAAGACAGAAAGCGATAAAGTCCTGTATGCGGACAGAAATCAGTAAAGTCCTGTGTATGGACAGAAGTAAAGACAGAAAGCAATAAAGTCTTGTGTGCGGACAGAAGCAGATAAAGTCCTGTGTGCGGACAGAAGTAAAGACAAAAAGCAATAAAGTCCTGTGTGCGGACATAAGCAGATAAAGTCATGTGTGCGGACAAAAGTAAAGACTGAAAGCGATAAAGTCCTGTGTGCGGACAGAAGTAAAGACAGTGTCTACCAACATTGTGGGATGGTAAGGAAGGCAGTGTCTACCAACATTGTGGGATGGTAAGGAAGGCAGTGTCTACCAACATTGTGGGATGGTAAGGACACAACGAGGAAATAAATTGTCTGCTGTCGACATGACAAGAATATGTATTTGTCTGGACCAGACACACTGGAGATGACTTCTTTTGGGGAAATTAACTGTAAGTTTGCAGTTGATTGTTTGCAAAATCTGCTACTTTGAATATGTTTGATGGAGACATCTCTGGACCAGACTCACTAGGGATGACTTTTTTTGTTTTGTTTGTGATTTATGATTGATGGAGACATCTCTGGACCAGATACACTGGGGATGACTCTTTTTGATGTATTGAAGCAAGACACATGATGGTCAATGCAGTATGTATGAAATGATTTTGTTTGCATGTTGTATGTAAACATGAATGTATGTACACATATGTGAATGATTGTATGTAAGTATGTATGTGTTTACATGTACGTATGTATGTATGTATAATTGTATGTGTGTATGTATGTATGATTGTATGTGGCTTGTATTTGTATGATTGAATGATATTTGTACATGACTGGATGAGATACAAGATTTGATCAGGTAAGATGACCATTGGGCCGACGTATCCGTACAACCACTCGATAGGTCTCCACTGGGGACAGCACCCCTATAGGTGAAATAAATCAGATTCTCGGGGTAAAACCCGGTATGGTATGTCAATCCATGTTAAGAGTGATTGCTTCTTGGGGTAAAGCCCATCGGTCAGAGGTCTAGCAGAAGTCGCCATTTTGTACACTGAAACCGAATATTTTCTCATGGTCTTGTTTCAACAGTCAAGCTTTTTGTTTTTTTTTTTTGAAATCCCTAACTTTTGCTTGAATCGCCTTTTCGGGTTTTCAATCCACCGGGAATATAGATCTCTTTTTTTGTTTTGCCCCTAATTTTTGCCTGGACCGCCCTTTCGGGTTTTCAATCCACCGGGACGCTCATTTTTTGTCTAAGCCGCCTTTTCAGGTTTTCAACTTAGCGAGCTGTTCGTTTTTGCTTTTTTTTTTTGATAGAAAGAATCAAGACTGATATGCTGATATGCAAACTTCTCCAAGAGATACCATTTGCTGCTGATATGCAAACTTCCCAAAGAGATGCCATTTGCTGTTGAATACGCAAACTTCCCAAAGAGATGCCATTTGCTATTGATATGCAAACTTCTCAAAGAGATGCCATTTGTTGTTGATATGCAAACTTCTCAAAGAGATGCCATTTGTTGTTGAATGAGCCTTCCAAATGGGTCTCAACTTTTTCTTTCACTGGGGAAAAGAAAATCATACAAGCTTTTTGAAGATAACCACTTGCTGGAGATTACCGGAGAACAAACAAGTTCAGTATTCAATTGAGGAATGTTGGATCACATGCTCAACATATCATAGTAACACATGTCCATAAAACCCAAAATATCAACTCGATGATTAATGGCTCAAGGAGGAAGGGACATAACAACTATCTTGGCAGATCTGGATTGCCCCTGGAAACCGCTTTAGGTGCCCCAAGTGAGTGAAACATTGACTTTGAAACTTTGAAGGGTATGCCCCTGGATGTAAAGGCTTGCCCCTGATTGGTAGGTTCCTGAGGTAATTTGCCCCAAGTTAGGAGCGCTTTGAATTGATTCGTCTTTGATTAGACCATTTGATTGAATTTCCTTGATGCCAAATATAAATTTGCAAATAAAATTGTTTCTTTTGAAAAGTGTTTCTAATGTAATGTACATGCATGTTTTGGAATCGCAAAAATTTATGTAAAACACATGTGGTGTGTGTAAAAGGTTGTTATTCAACAAACAGGTGGAGTCAGCTTTAACAATAATTTTGCTGATTATGCTTTCAAAGTAAACCTAGCTTCAATTAGGTCTTTTGAGGGTTATAATGTGGCCTGGTTCATGGTTTTGAAAAAAGATTATTAGGCTCAAAATTCTATTTTAACCCACCCACTCTTCTTTGATGTCCTTCAATCCTACATTCAATTAATCCATCAGACATGTTTTGGTTGACAAGAGGATTTCTTTTGATAATGATGTTTGAGGTTGACACTTTGGTCGAAGCTTTGATGAGATTCTTGAAGTGGTAGTCACTTTTCATTCACAAGCCTATCTTCAACATTTTTGCTCTTAATCCCTAATTTTGCATGGACCAATTCTTTTGGATTTCGTGGACCATCGGGATGCCCTGAATTTTGCCTAAGTCTTTTTACCTAGCGGACTTTTGTGGTTGTTTTTGTTTGTGTTTTTTGTTTTGGTGTAGGACAATTGTGACTGCCCCATGCTATTGTGACTTTTGTCCACTCATGACTTCCTCTATCTCGACAGATTTATCCTCTTGTATTGGGATGTGTCATTGAATTATTGAAAGACTACCCTGCCCCGGGTCAAGATTAAGGGTTTTTTTCTTTAGAAAGAACACCAACTTCTGGCTCAAAGGGGTTGACTACGGATTATCTCCTTATTTCTCCGGTGTTTGGGAAGTGAAACGATGCCTTACATCGTCAACCGGGTATTACTAATGAAAGCATATATCAGCATATATCAGCAATTTTAAACATTTAATTTACATCATCCTCCCCTCAAGTTTGTAAACAAGAAAAGTGAAATAGAAAAACATTGTCATTTATGATGGCACAAGAAAAGAGTGAATACGAATGGATGGATTTCAAAATATGCATGCTCATTGTTTTGAAATTTTAATTAAAAGATACAACTTTAAAATGCAAATAAATGCTTGGCAAGAAAGAAATTGCAATTGGAAAATAAAAGGCATAGCAATCCTAGGGGCAAACTTCTTAATAATCTTGAAAATGACGGAGGACCCATGATTAGGCTGAGGATGAACTTTGAACGTTCGAGCTTGGATCATTAAAAGATAACATGTTGGTACGGACCAAATTCTGAACCTCCTTCTTAAGGGCATAATAGTGTTTAACATCATGACTGGGTGCCCCTTGGTGGAAAGCACATGTAAGATCAGTTTGCATGGATGACACCTGTTCACGGAGCATATGATTCTCTTCCTTGAAACTGTTCATCTTGCTCTTCAAATTAGATAGAGTATTGTAGGAACGAGTTGCTTTGTACTGAATACGCCGAGCCATATGACTTGGACAGAGAGGAAAGAAAGGACATGAGACTCGACTCTGAAACTTTATGAATGCAGTATGATGCATGATATATGTTATGCTAAAATATGCAAAATCTATTTTTCGAAGGACTTTAAGATAATAACTTTGTAAACATTATGAGAAATAAAGATTGCATTAATAACTCAAGGGTTACAACCAGCTTTTCGAACATAAAAAAACCCAGATAAAATCAGATCTAAATCCGAACTCTTGAAGCCGATGAGCCATCTAAATCTGAATCGAATCCAGAGGAAAATAAATCCCCTTGCCTCTTCTTCCTCTTGCTATCTTGTCTCAATAAGGCATCCTTTTGCTGGAGTAAATCATTTTTCTCAACAATTTGCTGGCTTTGGATAAGGATCACATGGTCCTTTTGTTCTAACTCTCCTTTTAGTGTCTCAATCTCAAGCTCGGTCGTCTGGCATCTTCTTTTCCAAGCATCTTTTGCACGGGTTAGCTCTGCCAATTGCTCTTGGAATTCTTCTTTGGTATCAAAAGGTAAGGGCAAGGATGACGGTGGGGTGGTCGAAGATAACAACCTCGGCATCCGATAAGGCATTCCAAAACTTGTAGCTCTATTGATGACCCATTGAGTGTAAGATTCACATACCGAGTCTGACTTTGTCCTCAACTGTCTTCTATCAAGTCTTCGAATAGAACCCCAAGCTTGCACAAATTTTTCCCTTACATTCGAGTGATCCTCTTTGTTGCGATAGAATTCACTAGCTAAGGCAAGGTTGTTCGGCTTGGTTTTCATCGGGTATCCGAACTGGTGTCTGGCAAGGGTAGGGTTATAGCTAATTCCTCCATGCATACCGAGAAGAGGTACGTTGGAATATCCACCACAACTAATGATAATTTCTCCGACATCCCAAGCTGCATGATACCAAATTATATCGGATGGAGTAAGGGACATGATTCTATGAGGCCATGAAAGATTTTCAGGATTAGCTTTGAAAGAGTGGGTTTGGGGTAGATGGAAAATGAACCACTGGTATGTGTCGGCTAACAATGTCGGGACAGGGTTCTTGGTAAGGAAAATTTGGATGGTATTAATATCGACAAAATCGTCAATATTTGGGAAGAGTACAAGGCCGTATATGAGTAGGGCTAGGTGTTAGCCCATATTTTAGTCGAGCTAAAATAGGCAGTTAAGAGCCTCATTAAATGACTTGATTTATTGTCATTTAAAGTTTTGTCTAAAAAACCAAGCAGATGAGTGGTGAGTCTGTGGAAAATTGATATATTGTTGCATAGAAGCAGTAAGTGTCGAACTCGACACAAAAATGAAGCGTGCAGTATTTTGTGTCGAATTCGACATGGTACGAAGATGCGTTTTGAAAATGCGCTGGTTCACTGATTCATTATGTGTCGAATTCGACACGTTACGAGGTTATTGTTTACAGACTTGCTGGTTCACCAGTTTACGCAGGTGTCAAGAAGGATTTTCAGTTTCATAGACTTAGTATATTTGGTGGCGAATTGGTACGTTGATGGGTTCGACATCAAGAGGTGCAAAAGATTCAAATTCAAATTTAATTAAGTTCTGTTCAGATGACGTGTCTAGCAGTTAGAATTTGAACGTTGGAAACAGTTGTGTTCCTTCGCCTATATGTAGTAGTTTTTCATATGAAAAAGAGGTCACAAAATTCACATACAAAATCCTGAAAACTCACAATGCTCACGCTATCGAGAAAGTTGAGTGCTGAACGGAAAAAGTATGATTTGGTGAACCATTTCCTTGTAAAACTTTTACAATTCAGTACAATTTACAATTCTTGTCAAGTCTTTTATTCCCTTTAAATTCCTGCAATTTATCATATTTCATTCTGTCGAATGAAATTGTTGCCTTTCTTTTATTAATTTTGGCAAAGTTTACTTTTCTGCAAAACCACCATTTTATTTGTTGACAAATTATTTTGAAATCAAACACTTTCAAAACTTGAAACTTCAAATAAAACTATGAATGTTCATACTTTCTGGAAATATATGCACAAAATTATGTCCCGGGATTTACTAGTTGATCCCTCAAGTAATAAATTTTAAACTAGCGCTTGTTTACCAAAAATCACGGTAAACAAATTGGCACGCCCAGTGGGACTCCATTTAGTGTGTTTTTCTTTGTTTAGAAAGTAGTTTTTATTTGAATTTGTCTGAAAATTTTTGTTGGTTGATGTTCAAATTTATGTGTGTTTTGATTTTGTATGCATTTAAGAAGTGGAAAATCTCTTCCAAACTTGACAAGTGCTAAATCCCGTCCAAAAATGGTTCGACCACCCAATAATAATCAAAACAACAGTAACCCTTCAAACCCTGGAGGGCAACCAACCCAAGCGTCTAATAATAACGCTACAATCTCTGCCCAGATTTCTGGTACAACGGGAACAACTGCTCCTTCGTCAGTTATAAGTGAAATTGGGGTAACTGCCCCAATGACTAATGTGACATTGTCTAGTTCAATTATGTCACCAGCATCCTATATTTTGGGAAATAACCTTACTCAAGGGAATTCTAGTGGTCATAGGAGCCCTATAAGACCTTTTCCATTATCCGGAGATCCTATGTATGGTATGCCTACATCCTTGATGGCTGGCTTACACAATAGTCAACCTAATATGGAGATTCCAAATATGTTTTCTCCTTCAGGATCTGGAGTGGTGAATCAACAAAGGGTAATTCCCCAAAATTTAACAAATACATCCGTTTTGGCAATTCGACAACAAATGGATGACAGTAACCATGAAATGGTTAATATGTTAACACAACAATTAGGAACTGTGATAAATCCTTTAATTCAAAATACAAATGACAGTTACCAAATGTTAACTAACCAAATGAGTCGAATGGCTGATTTCTTTGGGGCACCACCCATACAGCAACAACCAATTCGACCAATACAAGTTCAGGCGCCTGTTCAGGAGACACAGATGCCTAACAATCCAGGGGTGCCAGAAAACCATGGGCAACAACGACCAGTGGCACAAGTAGAGCCACCAGTCCAAAATGTTGTTGAACCAAATCCTGGTGTAGTCTTGGTTAATAGAAACCAAAATGCTGACGAAGTAGTTAGAAACGTTCAACAGAACCGCTTTGAAGGGCAAAATAATTTGGCCCATCTAGTGGAAACAATTCTAGCCCAAAATGGCCTTAACATAGGATTGCATAGGCCTAACTTTGTTTCTGCCTTATCTGAATATGTACTCCAGACTGAATTACCCAGAAATTGGAAAACTCCAAAATTTACGAAGTTTGCTGGGGATACGAGTGAGTCGACCGTAGAACATATTGCCAGATATATGGTAGAAGCGGGGAATATTGCAGACAATGAGAATTTAAGGATGAAATATTTTCCAAATTCTCTAACCAAGAATGCTTTCACTTGGTTCACCACCCTTCCCCCACATTCAATACACACTTGGACTCAATTAGAAAGGTTGTTTCATGAACAGTTTTACATGGGACAAACCAAAATTAGCCTTAAAGAATTGGCTAGTGTTAAGCGTAAAATTCCTGAGTCCATTGATGATTATTTGAATAGATTTCGACTTCTCAAAGCAAGGTGCTTCACTCAAGTGCCTGAACATGAGTTGGTTGAAATGGCTGCTGGTGGCCTTGACTATTCTATTAGAAAGAAGTTGGATACACAGCATCTAAGAGATATGGCCCAATTGGCAGATAGAGTTCGACAGGTTGAACGCCTTAAGGCAGAAAAAGCTAGATCTTCTAAGTTTCATAAAAAAGAAAAAGTAGCATATGTAGAAACTTATGAAAGTGATGATGAGTTCGACAATGAATATGATTGTGTTGAAAATAATGAGGTCAATATTGCTGAATTAAAACCAGGACCTCCTTATACTTGTAAATTGTTAAAACCATCAAATGGAAAAAATCCTGTCGAACCAAAAAACGATAAATTTGTTTCTAAAACTTACACATTTGATATTACAAAATGTGATGAGATTTTTGATTTGTTGGTCACTGATGGCCAAATTGTTGTGCCAAAGGGTTTAAAAATTCCACCTTTGGAACAGAGAAAGAAAAGAGGTTTTTGTAAGTTTCATAATTTTCTGGGACATAAAACCTCACAATGTGTTCTTTTCAGGGACTTGGTTCAAAAGGCATTGAACGATGGAAGGCTGAAATTTGGTGACAAAACCAAACCACCAATGAAAATAGATGACGATCCTCTGCAACTGTCAGATGCAACATACGTCGAACCAGTGGATTGTTTGATGGTGGATGCAATGGATCTTACTGGTGGAGCACAACTGTTGGCTATTCCTGAAGAAGAATACGAAGAGAAAATCAAGTCAGTTTATCCAAACGCTGATGAAAGTTTAATTGATTTTCTGAAGAAATGTAAGTTGAACAACAGCGAGGTAGCATTATGCCCTCGTTGCAGTGCAGTGTTTGACAAGAAGGCTACTGAGGGCCTTGACAAATATATGCCTTATTCGAAAAGGCAAAACAACTGGCCAAAACAAAGGCCAATTCAGAACAAGGGTGTAATGAGTCGAATCCCCGCTCACCAGAGGTTGGGATACAAAACTACTTTTGTGCCATCCAATAAGGCCCCTGTTAATCAATGGGTCCATAATCACCAAAGGTTCTCAAACAAATCCTTTACTGAGAAAGGAAGTTCTAGCAATACTGGATCTGGAAATTCTGGGGATCCAAAGAAATTTGCTTATAAAAGTAATTACATGGGGAAAAATCCCATGACTAGGACCCAATGGCGCAGGTATCAGCGCCAGAAGAAATTGGCTTCTCAGGTTGTTCAGAATGCTCCAAACAACAAGGGCAAGCAAATTGCTGAAGCCTCTAAGAGGCCAATAAAAGAAAGGGTTAATTATCCGGTTGAAATTCTGAAACGGGATGACAAGGTTGAAAATGAAAATGTTGATGATGACGATCTCCTAGATTCTGAAGGTGATTTTAATGTGATTGTCAGCGTAGTGTCAATCTTGCCTATGGAATATGACGTATGGTCTGAGGTTGTAGAAAATGAGGAAGACTTTGATAATGGTGATATGGCTTTGCATAGGCCAGTCTGTTACTATGTGATGAATAACGGGTGCTTAGAGGATCAAATGGCATCGTTCGAGAAACCGGATGAAAGCATGAAAAGCCATCTAAAGCCACTCTTTATCCAAGTGAAGGCAAATAATGTAGGTGTTAATAAAGTACTGATAGATGGTGGAGCGGCAGTGAATTTAATGCCGGAATTCATGTTAAAGAAGATTGGAAAATCCACAACTGATCTGCACACACACAATATTGTCCTGTCAAATTATGAGGGTGAAACAGGATTCTCACTGGGGGCAATCCAAGTTGACATTGCAGTTGGTAGCACAATTAGACCAACTTTATTCTTGGTGATAGCGTCAAAGGCTAATTACAATTTGTTTCTGGGAAGAGAATGGATCCACGGTGTTGGAGCAGTACCTTCTACCCTTCACCAAAGGGTGAGTATCTGGAAACAAGATGGCGTGGTGGAGAACATTGAAGCCGATCAAAGTTATTTTAGGGCTGAAACTCACAACATTACAAAGAGTTCCTTTGACAAGAAACTGGCGAACATTGCGCCATGCACTGAAAAAGATTTCGCTTATGCCCATTCTGACAACATTTATCATTCTGTCAAATTAGACCCAACCCATGGCTTCATATGGGAGAGGGAAGAAGCAGATGGTATACAAAGGGAGGAGGAAAGCGAGATTCACCCAACTGGGTGGGAAATTGACGAAAATTTCTATGTCTGAGTCCCAAGCATGGGCAAAGATTTCGGCTTATGTTGCCGAAAACAGAATAAATATGGCTTTAGAGGCCAGTTTGTTTCAAGAAAATATGGCTGTTGAAGCCACTGATCAAAATAATGGCAAGTTGGCACCAGAAATGCAAAAGCTTGACTGCATTTATGAAGACGAACCATTAGGATTTGAGAAAGATCCTTTGAGTTCAAACCCAAAGATGCAGGCTCAAGATTCCTTGCAAGAGATTGATCTTGGAGATGGTCGAACAAAAAGACCAACATATATTAGTTCCAAACTGCCAAATGATTTGAAGAATAAATTGGTCGAACTTCTCAAGGAGTACAAAGACTGTTTTGCCTGGGATTACAATGAAATGCCAGGATTAGACAGAAAATTGGTGGAACACAGACTGCCAATTCGACCAGACAAAAAGCCAGTTAAACAACTGCCAAGGAGATTTGCACCAGACATCATGTCCAAGATCAAAGAGGAAATTGAAAGGCTGCTGAAGAGTAGATTCATCAGAACTGCCAGGTACGTCGAATGGTTAGCAAATATAGTCCCTGTTATTAAGAAAAATGGATCTCTTAGAATATGCATAGATTTTAGGGATTTAAATAATGCTACACCTAAAGACGAGTATGCTATGCCAGTGGCTGAAATGTTAATAGACTCAGCAGCAGGTTTTGAATATTTAAGTATGTTAGATGGCTATTCTGGCTATAACCAAATTTTTATTGCTGAAGAAGATGTGTCAAAAACTGCTTTTAGATGTCCAGGAGCCTTAGGCACATACGAATGGGTTGTGATGCCTTTTGGTTTAAAAAACGCTGGGGCAACTTATCAAAGAGCCATGAACTCAATTTTTCATGATTTTATTGACACATTTATGCAAGTTTATATTGACGATATTATAGTTAAATCTTCGTCAAAAGGTGATCACCTGACTCACCTTAAACAATCTTTTGAACGAATGAGGAAATATGGATTAAAGATGAATCCATTAAAATGTGCCTTCTGTGTTCATGCAGGAGATTTCCTAGGTTTTGTGGTGCATAAAAAAGGCATCGAAATAAACCAGAACAAGACTAAGGCAATCATGGAGACTCAACCTCCAAGAAACAAAAAACAACTTCAATCCTTGCTAGGAAAGATAAATTTCTTGAGGAGATTTATATGAAATCTAAGTGGTAAGGCACAACCATTCTCACCACTACTTCGACTCAAGAAAGAAGATACTTTCACTTGGGGGCAAGATCAACAAAAAGCATTTGATGACATCAAAGGTTATTTGTCAAAACCTCCAACACTGATGCCTCCAATCAGAGGCAAAGCAATGAAGTTATATATTTCAACATCACATTCAACTCTTGGCAGCATGCTTGCACAAGAAGACGAAACTGGTCATGAAAAGACCATTTATTATTTAAGTAGAGTCTTGAATGATGTAGAAACTAGATATAGTGATATTGAAAAATTATGCCTTTGTCTTTATTTCTCGTGTATGAAACTTAAACATTATATTAAGCCTGTTGAAGTGTATGTGTATTCGCATTATGATGTTATTAAACATATGCTATCAAAACCAATTCTGCATAGTCGAATTGGAAAATGGGCCTTAGCTCTCACCGAATATTCACTCACATATAAACCTTTGAAAGCTATAAAAGGCCAAATAGTGGCTGATTTTATTGTAGATCACTCAGCGGTGGAGGCACCACAAAGTTATGTGGATTTGGAGCCTTGGAAATTATATTTTGATGGATCCAAACACAAACATGGAACTGGAATTGGAATTCTAATAATTTCACCTTCGAAAATTCCAACCAAGTTCAAATATAAAATCAATGGTTTTTGCTCAAACAATGAGGCCGAATACGAAGCTTTGATTACAGGCCTTGAAATCTTGTTAGACTTGGGGGCAAAAAACATTGTAATAAGAGGTGATTCAGAGTTAGTGTTAAAACAAATCAGCAAAGAGTATAAGTGCATCAAAGAACATCTGATAAAATATTTTGTTGTTGCCAATTCTTTGTTGAAACGTTTTGACAATGTGAAAATTGAGTATATTCCTCGTATAGAGAATCAAGAGGCGAATGACTTAGCACAAATTGCCTCTGGGTATAAAATCTCCAAAGAAAAATTGGAAGAATTAATTGAAATTAAGGACAAAAGAGTTGTTCCTGAACCTGATTCGACACAATTGTCATCGCCAAAACTCGTGGGGGCAGATGAACCACATGAAATATACGAAATTTTGGCCATTGACAATTTATCTGATAGTGACTGGAGGAGACCAGTGGTCGAATACTTGAGTAATCCTCTAGGCATAGTTAGTCGAAAAATAAAATATAAAGCCATGAGTTATGTTATCATTGGCAATGAATTATTGAAGAAAACTTCTGAAGGAATTTTGTTGAAATGTTTAAGTGAAACTGAGGCCTACCTGGCAATGTCAGATGTTCATAGTGGCGGTTGTGGATCACATCAAGCAGGCCATAAAATGAAATGGTTATTGTTTCGCCAAGGATTGTATTGGCCAACAATATTGAAAGATTGCATTGAATTTGCCAAAGGCTGTCAGGAGTGTCAAAAGCATTCAGGTATACAACATGTTCCCGCAAGTGAGTTACATTCGATAATTAAACCTGGCCATTTAGAGGATGGGCATTGGATTTGATTGGAGAAATTAGACCTGCTTCTTCAAAAAATCAACGTTATGTAATAGTTGGTATAGATTACTTTACCAAATGGATTGAAGCAGTACCTATGCCAAATGTTGATCAAGAAGCAGTAATAAATTTCATCCAAAATCATATCATTTATAGGTATGGTATACCTGAAACCATCACCACTGATCAAGGTTCAGTATTTACTGGACGAAAGATGGTGGAGTTTGCCCAACAAACAGGTTTTAAATTGTTGACTTCAACACCTTATTATGCCCAAGCAAATGGACAAGTTTAAGCAGCTAATAAGATCATCATTGGTCTAATTAAGAAACACATAGCCCAGAAACCAAGAAATTGGAATAAAACATTGGATCAAGTGTTATGGGCTTGCAGAAATTCTCCTAAAGAATCAACTAATACCACTCCATTTCGACTAACATATGGTCATGATGCCGTATTACCAGTTGAGATAAACTTACAGTCAGTGAGAATCCAAAGACAAATGGAAATCCCAACTGACCATTATTGGAATATGATGTTAGATGAATTAGTTGATTTAGATGAAGAAAGATTGAAAGCTTTAGAAATGTTGACTCGTCAGAAAGACAGAGTTGCTAAAGCATACAATAAGAAGGTAAAAAATAAAACCTTTAATGTCGGAGACTTGGTTTGGAAAGTAATTTTGCCAATGGACAGGAAAGATAGAGTCTTAGGCAAATGGTCCCCAAATTGGGAAGGACCATTCAAAATTACTCAAGTATTTTCAAATGGTGCCTATGAGATTCAAGAATTGACAGAAGATTCACATACTTTAAGTATAAATGGTAAATACTTGAAAAAGTATAAACCAATATTGCAAGAAGTAAAAATAAGTTAAGCATAATATAAATGCAAGGAAATTAACATGGCAATAAATTCTAAAGTTGCCACAGTAGGGCATTGTCAATATTACATAACAAAAAACCAAATAAACCAAGTTTCATGCTGAAATATAAAGGCAGAATTCGACAAAACAAAATAAATGACTAAAAGGAAAGATCTAGAGTGAAGCTTTGAGCTCTTCATAAAGACGCCTGTAAGTGGCGAGTTCGACATTCAGAATGTCATTAGTCTCGACCAAAGTCTGAACTTCGCCATCAACAGCCACAGATGCACTAAAATAGTCGATCCCTTTCTTGGCTTCGACAGCTATTTTCTTCTCAAGATTAGAAGTAGCAGCCAGGAGGTTTTCTTTACGCTTGACCTTTTCAGCAGCAATCTTCTTTTCATACTCTTGAATCTGCAACTTCAGATTCGCCACATGTTGTTCCCATTTGGAAATATTTTGATCTTGTTCTTGAGTTGCAGAATGGCTAGTTGTGTCGACCTCTTTTTGAAGTTGCTCGACTGTTTGATTAGCAGCACTTGCTTTTTTGAGCAGATTGACATGATTTTCTTGTCGAGCCTTTAACCTTGCTTCACTGTCGACCTTATTGCGATAAGCTGTTGCATAGTTGCCAATTAAAAATTCCAGTCGATTGAGAGTTACTTGGATACTCCTGTCAGTGAGAGGATTCTGGAGTTTCTTTAGAAAAGCCAAATAACTGAATGCAGTCGCAGGATTGGCTTCAATAGCTTGCAAAACATCTTGTTCGACGAAGTCAGTTTGTAGCTTCGCCATAAGAGCTGCTTGTCGAGAATCAGTTGATTGGAGAGATGAGTTGCTCTGAGTACCTTCACTGGAGGTTTGACTCTTTGCCCACTTTTTGGTGAGTAAAAGGTTAAGTGCTGTTGCAGGGTTATCCTCTTGCATCTTGACGAATTCGTCTTCAGACAATCCAATATCTGCTGATAGCTTTGATGTCGAAGAGACAGGGAGTATGTCATCTCCTCCTTCTTCAGCTTCCTTTATTGCTTCATCATCAAATACAGTATTGTCAGCAGTATTTTCAGTCGAATTCTCTTCTTCTCCAGAGGTCGAATCTGTTTCCTCTTGAGAGGCTGTTTGTTCAGAACTGGACGAGTTTCTTGATTCCTCAACAATAGGATTATCCTGTACTCCAGTTTCGACTGGTACAGCAACAGGAGTTTGTATTTCGACAACAGGAGTCTCCTCTGAAGGTCCCTTTTCGACATTAGAAGCCTTAGGAGGAGAATGCTCTTTAGTAGACTCTGGCAACAGAGTTGTATCCTGCACAAAGAGGCAAATGTTAGTTGCAAATATTATGAGCAATTTATTCTATAAGGAATAAAGAATAGAATAAAATTACCTTTGGAGTAGAATCAGCCAAGCAAGAGTTAGTGCTTTCGCCTTTGGAAAGAGGGAGATTGACAACATCTGGCGAAGTAGTCACTACAGGTACATCTGTTGTAGATATGGGAATTGTCTGAGTTGGTGGAACTTGTTGAGTAGAAGTTTCTTCTTGGTCATCTTCTTCATCCTCAAGGATTAGCTGTCGAATCTTTGCACGCTTCTTTTCCTTCTTCTTTTTCTTCTCTGGAGGACCAGTGGTATTTTTAGTCTGGGGTTCGACAGTGGCAGGATGTTTGCCTTTGTCAGTATCACCTTGAGTGATTGGTGAGACTATTGGAGAATCAATATCTTTATCCTGCTAATGAATAAAGGATGAAAATTATTAAGTGAATAATTTGTAAGATAAAGACTTCAATAGATTAGGAAATTCAACAGCAAGTTACTTGTGGCTCTTCAACACTGGCAAGTTCAGAAATGTCTAGCTTTGTCTTCTTGCTCTTTTTTGTTGTTGATGGTGGACTGTTTTGCCTTTTTCGACTCTGATAAAATAAACATGGGAAATAAATACCAATATCAGATGAAGAAAATTGGTGTCAGCCAGAGTTGACAAGAAATAAAAAATACCTTAACTTCTGGAGGTGCTTGCATTTCTGTTGTTGCCAATTTCTTGCCTTTCTTCACAATTACTTCTGATGCAGTTGAAACGCTGGGTGTTGATGAAGAAGCTGTAAAATAAATAAAGTAAGCATTTACAATAAAACAGTCTAAACTAGTCGAAGTTGGTGACAGTGTCGAAAACATACCTTTGCGTTTTGAAGTAAGCTGGAGTGCGTCGAGACCAGCGTTGACTTGTTGCATAATGGTCTCTTCAGAAGGCACGTTCTTCTTATAGTACATGCTCCACCAGTTGGCGAATTCAAGAGTACAAAAGCAAGATGGTTTGAAAGGAAATGGGTTGATCTGGTAGATTATCTCTTCTGCTGCTTTCAGTCGACGTTGGTAATATGCCTCACTCATACCAGAATTTCCTAGAACTATGTCATCTTTATTTTTGAACAAACTCTTAGGCATAAACTGTGACAAGCCAAACTGGCGAGCAACCAAATTTGGTTGGTATCCGACCAAACCCAGATAAGCTCTTTGAACTCCCAGTCGAGAAGACAGGATGGCAGGACTTAAGAATGCCAACCAAAGTTCATTGACAGAAGTTTCTTTATTAGGATCCGTAGCAGGAAAATCTTGGGTTAACCAACTTGGCCCAATTCGACGTGTTATGAAAGGGAAGTTTTCTGGTTGAAACTTGTCAAATGATAAGAAAATTTTGAAATAAAATTGGAAAAGTTCTTTAGGGGAATTCAAACCAGGAGTTTTTTGTTGGAACAAGGCAAGTCGAAAAGCTTCTATGTTCCTTTTTGCCACCTTCGACTCCTCAAATGGTGAGATGGTCAAGTTCAGGTTCGACGCAAAAGTGGCATTAAGCCACAACTGTAATAGCCATATAGGACCAGCCATGGTGAGTTTGTCTTTGTTGCTTGGTTTGTCAGAACTCTTGAGGTTATCACTACCATCAATCAAAGAATGATAGAGAGAAGCTAAGAGGAGCTTACCAAAAGAAAAATTTCTTCCTTCATGAATTTGGATAGCTAAAGGTATAAGCCTGGTAACAACTTGCAGGGATCCAGTACAAAAGATAAATTGGGACAACCAATAGGTGAGAAAGGCTATATGCTCATGATCTGTCACTTCTGCACTTTTGGTAACATATTGCTCTTGGATGTATTTGGAATACGTTTTGGTAGTGTAGGCAAAAGTATGGGTCGAACTGACGTATGTTGGGTCGAAGGATGGACCAGTAGGTCTCAAACCTGTGATTGCTGCGACATCTAACAAGGTAGGGGTCAACATCCCAGCTTTAAATTGGAACGTGTTAGTCGAACTGTCCCAAAAGTGTAGTGCAGCTAAAAGCATTTCAGGGTGATATTTTGGGCATTCTCTAGATAACTGAATTAAGTCGAAAATGTCATATTGACGCCAAGACTCACCAAATTTGGCTTGTACCTTGTCAAGCCATTCAATGTAGGATTTGCTAGTCGAAGGGGCTGATCTAAATACTCTATGCCTAGGTTCCATATAACTCATATTATACGTCGAATTGACGAATGCCCTAGGTTCACAGGTGGTATATCCAGGGAAAATTTCCTTAACCTCATCATTGAAATTCGACAGAGGTGGAAATGGCCCAGCAAAGGCTAATTGTTCACTACAGAGAAGGTGAGGAATCAGTACCTGTTTCTCCCAGATTTTGCATGTTTCAATTTCTGGCGTTGGTTCAGAGACGAATTCCATGCCGTTTTCCTTGATTGGTTGTGCATCCGTGGACGAAACAGGGACGACGTTGGTTCTGGAACTGGAAGCCATGGAAGGACCTTTGGAAAAACGAAAGGGTTTTATGAAAAATGGGTACGACGGTGAAGAACAAGATTTTCGCACAAAATGCTTCCAGAAACGTTAGATCTTCAACAAAAATGCAAAAGATCGGTGAAATTCCTCAAAGAATCAAAGAAAAAACTCGCAAATGGTACTGATTTTCTTTTGTAGATTTGATAGAGTTTTTGTTTTCTTTAAAGAACCTTATGGAGGAAGAAGATGAAGTGTTGGAAAGGTGAAAGAGTGGCTGTGTTTAGTCTATTTATAGAGCCAACAATGCAGAAGTTTAAAATAAATCAAAAAGAAATTTTTGATTTTAACCATCCAGATTTTGCCACATGTCCCACTAAGTTGAACAGTTGAGCAATCGTGGGTATTAAATGACAGTTAGAAACTGAGTCATGATTATTATGCGTGGGAAATCTAAAAAGTGATTTTTTAAAAAAAATTTTGTCACTATCTCTTGAGATTCTAGCAATCACAATCGAAGCTGACAAACTTTTGGGGGCAATTTGTTAGCCCATATTTTAGTCGAGCTAAAATAGGCAGTTAAGAGCCTCATTAAATGACTTGATTTATTGTCATTTAAAGTTTTGTCTAAGAAACCAAGCAGATGAGTGGTGAGTCTGTGGAAAATTGATATATTGTTGCATAGAAGCAGTAAGTGTCGAACTCGACACAAAAATGAAGCGTGCAGTATTTTGTGTCGAATTCGACATGGTACGAAGATGCGTTTTGAAAATGCGCTGGTTCACTGATTCATTATGTGTCGAATTCGACACGTTACGAGGTTATTGTTTACAGACTTGCTGGTTCACCAGTTTACGCAGGTGTCAAGAAGGATTTTCAGTTTCATAGACTTAGTATATTTGGTGGCGAATTGGTACGTTGATGGGTTCGACATCAAGAGGTGCAAAAGATTCAAATTCAAATTTAATTAAGTTCTGTTCAGATGACGTGTCTAGCAGTTAGAATTTGAACGTTGGAAACAGTTGTGTTCCTTCGCCTATATGTAGTAGTTTTTCATATGAAAAAGAGGTCACAAAATTCACATACAAAATCCTGAAAACTCACAATGCTCACGCTATCGAGAAAGTTGAGTGCTGAACGGAAAAAGTATGATTTGGTGAACCATTTCCTTGTAAAACTTTTACAATTCAGTACAATTTACAATTCTTGTCAAGTCTTTTATTCCCTTTAAATTCCTGCAATTTATCATATTTCATTCTGTCGAATGAAATTGTTGCCTTTCTTTTATTAATTTTGGCAAAGTTTACTTTTCTGCAAAACCACCATTTTATTTGTTGACAAATTATTTTGAAATCAAACACTTTCAAAACTTGAAACTTCAAATAAAACTATGAATGTTCATACTTTCTGGAAATATATGCACAAAATTATGTCCCGGGATTTACTAGTTGATCCCTCAAGTAATAAATTTTAAACTAGCGCTTGTTTACCAAAAATCACGGTAAACACTAGGATGGAGTAAAAGGCATCATTACTTGCCACTTCGGCAAAGGCAAAGGCTTGTTGGTAAAGGAAATCAGTAGATAGGCCCAGAAGGCCTGCTTTAGACATAAGATTTGTTTTGACAAAGGAGGTTTCAAGATGGAGGGCTTTTGCAATGATTGGAGGTTTAGGAGTGGGTTCAAGGCCGCTGAAAGGTACTTTGTCGGGTATCAGTAAACCAATGAGATAAAAATATTCTTCAAGGGTAGGAACAAGTTGGTAATCCGGAAAGGTAAAACAGTGGTAGAGGGGATCATAAAATTGGACCAAAGTTTCCAAACTTCCTTTTTCAACATTCACTTTGAGAAGACCGAGCAATTTCCCATGATCTCTACGGAAGTCCTCCGGGAAAGTCACTAAGGATCCTAGCTCCTTCAACCTTGATAAATCTAGCTTTTTAAAATTGTATTTCTGGGTGTTTCTCCTTACAACATCCATATCTACAATGTTTACAAAAAAATTTGCTTAAGTCCTTCGACATTGGATGAGTAAAAAATTTATGAATGAGTGCATGCATGCATGATTATGTTACAATGATTCACAACATAGCTTGAAGGTTGAAATACATAGTGATGGAGTTAAGGAACAAGCCCTCCCATATGATAAGTACTAGGGTTTATTTGTACCTGCATTACGGGTTCTACAAAGTTCTCAAAGTCCTCGACCTCCTCCGAAAATCATCGGGTTACGGAAGTACTTCCGATCCATCAAAATCCGTAGAAAAGTCTCATTTGAGTGTAGTATCGCGTATCAACCAATCTGAGACTTACTCTCGATTAGCCACTACACTACGCCCTAAAGAGGCCAAGATGGGTTAGGTGTAACTAAAGGTCCTCAACATCGTCGGTTCCTTGAAGATAGAATGTCAAACACGACTACTCATGTTGGCACTATTACCTCCAAGGTTCCTCAATTAAGTGTGGTTACCACATATGCCACGACCGAAACTTACTCTCGGATAGACATTATGATTATACCACTATCCTATCTTATGGTTCCCTCAAGTCCGGGTGGGGGACTTATCTCACCACTCAAAGCAAACCCAAATATATATACAAATATTTACAATTAAAAGAATAAAAGCGCGAAGATAGTAATTTAAAACAAGTTAGGTTCAACCCGCTTGGTTGTCCCCAGTGAAGTCGCCATTTCTGTCGCGGTAATTTTTGGATATTGAGTTATTAATTAACTTCGAATCGCAATTTAATATTCCACCACCGATCTTTAATTTATCCGATGGAAAGGGAAAAAGTTCGAAAAACCCTATTTTTAGAAGATCAAGGTTCGGGGGTTAGTTATACGAAGGGAAGGTACTAGCACCCTAAGTATCTATAGTACTCTATAGGAACCTCTTGTTTTTATTCTAACTTTGCGCTTAATTTTAATTGCTTGTAAAAATGTATAAGTATAGGAATTAAAGTGATGATAAAGAAGAAGTTTAAAGTGATGGAAAAGGAAAAATGTTTTTGTTGATTTTATTGATTGGAGAGACAAGTCTCATGCCTACGTAACCGAGGGATCAAACCACCGTAGTTCGGGGTAAAAATTACGAGTAAATTTGTTTGTTTATTTTTAAGGTTTTTGAAAATGGTTTTAAAGACCAAAAGCCAAAAGCCAAAAGTGGCAAAATGTGAGTTTGATTGATATTTATTTGTGAAGAAAGTCTATATGGTTAAATGGATTGAAATTTGATTATGAAATAAGACGCGGACACTTGGTTTAAAATCCAAGGTTTATTGAGAAAATGTTTTGAGTGACAAAAGATACTTGGTTTAAAATCCAAGGTTTTCGCATGATTAAAAAATGTATGAATGAAGAAAATGCACTTGGTTTAAAATCCAAGGTTTTGCGGGAAAAGGGAACACTTGGGTTAAAATCCAAGGTTTTAGCGATAAAAGAAACCATTGGTTTAAAGTCCAAGACACTTGGTTTAAAATCCAAGTTTGCGAGAAAAAAGACTCTTGGGTTAAAATCCAAGGTTTTCGCGATAAAAAGAAACGTTTGATTTAAAGTCCAAAGTTTGAAAATGTTTGATGACAAAATATTTTTGATGCTTTTTGATGTTTGAAAATGAATTGTTTTGACTTTTTTTTTTGAAGAGGTGTTGACCTCATTTTTTGAGGAGAAAATGTTAATTATTTCAATTGGAATGTTGGGTTCCAAATTAATAAAAAAAGGTAGCGCGAAAAATAATACTAACGTCGCAATAAGCAAAATAAGCGCGAAGACAATCCGTAATGATATTTTGATCATAGGCACTTTTATCATAGGCAAAAATAAAAATAAAAAACAGAAGGGGGGTGCAAATATCAATAAAAACAGAAAGGGGGTGCAAAAAGCAACTCTGGGACCAAGCCCAGCTGGGGGGCGTGGCCCAGAGGGGGGGGTGTGTGAAGTAAAATGTAAGAATCAGATCAGAGCCGTCTGATTGATCATACAGCTCTGATCTAATCAGAGAGATAATGAATCAGGGACATATGATGGGGAACAGAAGGTCATTGGCGCGCAGGTGCACGATAAGGCTGTGCACCTGCGCGCACAAGATCATAAACAGGGTATATAAGCAAAAACCCTAAAATGAAAACAGAAAATTACAAATCAAAAAAACTCTCTTCTCTCTTCCTCTCGCGGCGCCGCCGCTTTCTTTCTTCACCTCTCATCTCTCAAACTTTCTCTCTCGGTTTCCAAATCCAGATTTCAAAGCCAAATCAAACTCAAACATTAACCCTTTTTACAACAAATCCAAAACCAAACCTATGTAAATCTAAACTCCAAAGTCAAATCTCAATTCAAAATAAACAAACAAGACAAACAATGGGCCGGATCGAAGAAAGGAAAACAAAAAAGAGAAGGAAAACTATTCGTACTGTTCCTTTTGATTTTTGAATATGACTGCTCTTCTTCTCCGTTTTCGATTTCGGCTTTTATCTTTCTTGGTTTCGATTTCCTTTGATTCGGTTTTGATTCTGATTGAAAGAAGAAGGGTGTGTTTTTCTGGTTTTGGGTTTGGTTTTAGATTTGTGATGATGATTTGGGTTTGATGTTATGGGTTTGTTGTGATTTGGTTTCTGTTGATGAACGATGAGGATGATGAATAACAATGGTGATTGTGGTTCTGGGTTTGATTTGCGATGATGAATAATTCTGGGTTCGTTTGATTCTGTTGATGAACGATGAGGATGATGATTAACAGTGATGATATGTATTTTTTATTTCTTGTCTTTTCTGGATTTTTTTGTATTTTGATTTTGAAAAGGGAAAAAAGATGATTGTTTTCTGTTTGCGGCTGATGAAGCTCCTCCCTGACTTGGAAACTGTGCACAGTATAAATACTGTGTCAGACCTAGGGTTTTGCAGATGAAAAATACCCCATTTGGACAAAATTGCCTCTTTGGGGCTTGGATTGGACAAAAATACAGATTTGGACCTTTGATAAACTGACTAGAAAAAAACACCTGATGAAAAAACGAAAATAATAATAAAAATGGTAAAAAGACTTAAAAAATAAAAAAGAGATAAAAAAAACAAATTAAATAATAATCAAAATAAAAATATATGATAAAATAAAAATAAAAATAATAATAAAATAGAAACAAAAAGAACCAATAAATGAGGTATTTTAAAATACCTCTCTGCCGAAATTTCGTCAGAAACGACAAAGGAAAAAAAACAAATTTAAACGCCGAACAAAAGCGATCGGTCAAAAAATGGGGTATGATAGTTGAATTAGCCATCTAACTTAATATATCACAAGGTGACAATTCCGTAAATATTTGTAACTTTGTTTGATCGATTGCATGTAAAACCGACTTAACATAGGTTAAATAAAAAAAATATAACACATATTAAATTTCTCAAGTTGCCTGTATAAACTAACTGACTTAAGAAATCAACTTGTTAAGTCTGGTGTCGCCCCACATGACCTAAGAAGTTTTATTTAATTTAAAAAATTAAATATCAATGTCTACCGGGAGAAAATCAAACCCAATACCTTTAGTAAAAAAAAATATCTTTAGTAAAAACAAATAAAGACGTTTTTTTTAACTAAACAAAGAAAGATCTTTAGTCCAAAAAAATTTAAAGAAACTTTAATAAAAAAAATATCTTTAGTCAAAAAAAAAATGATTTTTTCTAAAAATAAATAAAGAATGATCTTTAGTAAAAAAAAATTTAAAGAAAGGGGATTTCTCTTCTTAAGAGGGAACTTCTCTTCTTCTGCAAACAACTCGCAACTTTATTCTTTTTAAACACCCTTCGCCGGCCTCGATCTTTTCTTTCTTTGCAAACGCCCAAAATTCTTCTTCTCTCACCGCAAACTCTTCGTTCTCTACTCCCAGAAACCCGTTCTAAACTTCACTCCGAAAACTCAGAAATCCTTCACTAGGATACCCAAAAATTCTTGGAATCTTCACATAAAACTTCTCGAATCCTTCTCTTCACTGCAAACCCTGAAATCATTCGTCACTGGGAACCCTAACTTCGTAGGTATATATAATTTGAACCCTAACTTTTAATTATTTTTTATGTTATGCTATTTCAATTTTTGTATTTGTTGCTATTTATGTTGTTGCTGTTCTTATCATTATTATTATTATTATTATTAAAGAAAAATATCAATATTCTTGAACTTTAACAATACATATTTTAAAACACTGAGAACATCCATAACCTATAACACTAATTTTCACAACTCAACAACTTTAATTAGTACAAAACAACTAGAATAGGAAAAAATAATAATAATAATAATAATTATTTATTTATGTTGTTGTTATTATTATTATTATTAATTGGAGTGATACTACCCCTTATTTAGTTTGTAACTTTGTTCTTATGTGATTTGATTCGACAAAATAGCTTGTTTTTATATATTTTGTTAGCAGATGCAGGATTATTATTTATTTTTTTTTGAAAACAAAATACTGTTGGCCTCTTCAGTTGAGGCTTTTTTTTTAAAATTAAAATACTACTTCTTAAGTCGGTTAATAGTTTAACCGACTTTAGAAGTAATTTTCTTAAGTCGGGTAAAAATCTGACTTAAGAACTTAAAACTTCTTAAGTCACCAACTATTAAGTCAGGTGTGAAACCGACTTAAGAAGCCAATTTTAACCGACCTAATAAGTGTTTTTTGTACTAGTGTCTGGCCACGTGGCAGACCTTTGACTTAGAGGGAAGACTTGACCACCGACATGTCCATTATTTAAGTAGCAGACTGCAAAAGTAGGGTGTCCACTACCTAAGTAGCGATGTTATGTGACAGAAGGTGAACCAAACAGAATCAGTAAATGATGCAAAGTGGAGTCCAAAAATAAGAGAAATATTTCATTAACCCATTAGACAGAAAAATTACATCGATTTAAATATTTCATCCAGATCATCTTGTTCTTAATAAATAAACTACCGAGAAACCTCTTGTGAAATTTTGTCCCCGTAATAGTGAATGAAGGTGGCTCAACATCTTGCTCCTTCTACAACTGACCATCTCACAGTCATGGGACGATCCCATTTGTCTGGCCCTAAGTCTAAACTTGGTAGAATCCGTTTTGACTAATCACACCGTACCCAATTTGAACACAACAAGTCATTCGCCGGCTAGCCAACGAAGGACCGTGCATCGATTTACACATGAAATGAGAACAACTAAAAAACTAAGTAAAAAAAAGAAGCAGAAAAACCTAAGTGTGAGAGGTGTGCCTTTATTATTCTGAAGGTGTGCCTATTTATAGGCATTTTGGCCGCACCAATGGCTAATTAAAATTGGCCACTTGGCAGGCCTTTGACTGATACAAGAGGACTTGGTCACCGACGATTCCGCTACTTAAGTAGCGGACGGTATGAGTGAAATTTCTCAAAAATTACTCATTTTACAACGTCCGCTACTTAATTAGCGGAAGGGTAAAATGAAAAATGTGTAGGGTGCGAGAATAACCAGTAGGGTGGCAAAAGTAATTCTCTTAATCTTTTATTTTCTTCTGTTTCTTGTTTGCCTTGTAGCCTTATGGGTGTGTTTGGTTTGAGTGAAAGAAAGAGGGAAAAAATAAAAATTCAAAAACCAATGAATGAACTAGAACTATATGTTTTGTAGTTGTACCTCTCACTTTTTGTCCCTTTGATGTAATTCTGTTGTTGTTTTTATATGATTGTTTGGTACTTAAGCTATCAGACTTTAAAACGAAATTGCTAGGTTTGTTTTCAGGCGCCTTCTAGGGTGGAAGAGGGAGTAGGTTTTCGAGGATGCTTTCACCATTGGATATATTATTAAAATATTACACATTTAAGTTAATTTGAATTTACATTTTTGGCATGTATCTATCACTTAAGTAAAATAACATAATTTATAAAATGTCACAACTTTTAACAAATACTACACATTTAACATTGATTTGGTTGGACAAGTAGACAAGAATCTTCCATAGATGACCAAGACAGGACATGTTTCAAGTGCAAGAAAAATGGAGATTTCATGGCAGACTGTCCTGAAGGGCCAAAAGAAGTAAACAAGAAAGCAAATGAAAAAAAGGACAGATTTAGACGAAAATTTCAAAAGAGTCTTATGAAGAAGAAGAAGAAGAAGAAGAAGAAGAAGCCAACCTAGCGCTCATGGCTGGTGCTGACTCTGATGCTGAATCTTGTGACGACTCAGAACCTGATCAAGACTTTGATAATGATGATGATCTAGATGAGGTACCTTCTAATTACACCAATGAACAGTTAATGATCTATCTTAGAAAATCTATGTTAAAGTTTGTTGACGCTTCATCTGAATTAAATGATTTCAAAACTAAGTATGATGAAATGTCAAGAAGAGCACATAAATTTCAAAATCTTCATAATGATTCCCTAATCAGAATAAAGAATCTTGAAAAAGGATGTGCCACTTGCAACAAACCTTATGATGAATTTGAAATTGAATTTCACGAATTTAGTTAGAAAACTATGGATCAAAGTAGAATTGTTTCTATGCTTTTTCATAATTGCAAAAATGAAGGTGAAGGTCTTGGATGTTGTAACAGAAATCCAACCACCTCCATTTGTTTAAAGAAATGCTATCCTCGTCTATATATTGTATTCTTACCTAAGGATATAAAAGGTAAAGCAATGATTGTCTCAGAATCTGAAGAAGACTCAGAGGTAAGAGTTCAAAAATCTGAAAGCGTTTCAGAGGCAAGCACTTCAGCGCCCAAGACTACTTCAGAGGAACCTACCAAGGTTCTGAAGACTTATGAATCCAATGTTTCTAAAGTAAAGATTCTGAAACAATCAGAGTCAGTGATGAAGAATAAAACAAAGATCTTGGTGTATAGCAAACCAGAATCATGGTTAGCTAGAAAGCCAAAAATCTATGCATATTCTGAATCCAAAGCCATTCCTGAACATTCTTGGATTCAGACAAAAACTTTTAAAAAATCTAGCTTTAAAAGAAAATTTTACTATAATGCAAGAAGTCGTCCAAAGGAACAATATAAAGATAAGAATAGAAGAACTAACAATTCTGGACTCAAGTGGGTACCAAAATGTGAAATTGTTTATAATACAAATTTAGATTTCAGAAAAGGAAGTATTCTACTTGATAAATGGAAAGCTATTATTTGCAAGGGGAGAAAGACATTTGATCCAAAACATTACTTTGCAAATAAATCACTTACACTAAATGGAGAAACAAAATATTGGAATGAATACATCAGTGAGTGTGGTGTATATTACTGCGATAATTGATGTTACTTATTGTACAGCTATCCACACAAAAAGCAATGAATAGACACTCTTGGTATCTGGATAGTGGGTGTTCAAGACACATGATTGATAATAAGCTTTTGTTCAAATCCCTCTCCTTGGAAGAAGGAGGAACTGTTGGATTTGGTGGAAATCAAAAGGGTAAAATCATTGGTACAAGTAGTGTAGGTAATTCTTCTCTTTCAATTGAAAATGTCTGGTTTGTAGATGGGTTAAAACACAATCTACTTAGCATAAGTCAATTTTGTGACAGTGGATTTGTGGTAGTTTTTGATAAGGAAGTTTGTACTGTAATCAGAGAGTCTAACAAGTCATTAGTCTTCAAGGGAAAAAGGAAAGGCAATGTTTATAAAGTAAATCTTTCTGATTTAACAGATCAAAGAGTAGTATGTCTTTTGACTCTGGTTGAAGAAAAGTGGATTCGGCACAAAAGATAAGGGCATGCTAATTGGAGATTAATATCTAAGCTTAGCAAGCATGATCTAGTCAGAGGCTTACCAAAGATTAACTATCCCTCAGATGCTCTCTGTGGGTCTTGTCAAAGAGGAAAGATTGTGAAAACTTCTTTTAAAGCTAAAAACATTGTCTCTACTTCTAGACCCTTAGAAATTCTTCACATTGATCTTTTTGGACCAGTTAGCACTGCTTCAATCAATGGAAAGAAATATGGTCTTGTCATTGTTGATGATTACAGTAGATGGACATGAGTTAAATTTCTTAGAACAAAGAATGATGCATATGATGAGTTCACTGTCTTATGCACTCAAATCCAAAATGAAAATAATTTAAGAATTTTAAAAGTTAGGAGTGATCATGGTGGTGAATTTGAAAATGAACCTTTTGAAATCTTTTGTGAAAAGTATGCTATTCTTCATGAGTCCTCTTCTCCCAGAACTCCACAACAAAATGGAGTAGTTGAGAGAAAGAACAAAACTCTACAAGAAATGGCCAGCACCATGATGCATGAGACTAACATGGCAAAACATTTTTGGACAGAAGCAGTAAACACAACATGTTATGTTCAAAATAGAATCTATATTATACCTATTTTAAACAAAACAACATATGAACTCTTTAAAGGAAGAAAACCTGATGTTTCCTATTTTCATCAATTTGGATGTACATGTTATGTCCTAAATACAAAAACGCATCTAAAGAAATTTGATGCTAAAGCTTCTAAGGGTATCTTCATAGGTTACTCTGAACGCTCCAAATCATACAGACTGTATAACTCAGAAACTAATACAGTGGAAGAGAGCATAATATCAAATTTGATGATAAGCAACCTGACATTATGTCAGAGCTAGTTGAAAAACTTGCAGATACTCATCTCTCAGATGATGAAGACTTAGAGGAAGAAAGTGTGTCAGAAGCCACAAAAAATCAAGCAGCATCAGAAGTTGTTATTACATATGAATCTCCACAATCATTAGAAGCTACAAATCCAACTACTAAAGATATTTCACTTACAAGGAATTCTTTCAAATACAAATCTTCACATCCATAGGAACTAATTATAGGAAACAAAGACAGTCCTAGAAAGACAAGATCAAGCTTCAGAAATGAAGATTCATTACTTGGACTCATTTCCATGATTGAACCTTCAAAAGTTGATGAAGCACTCCTAGATGATGCATGGATTGTAGCAATGCAAGAAAAACTGAATTAGTTTGAAAGAAATGATGTGTGGACTCTGGTACCCAAACCATCTCACAAGAACATTATTGGAACAAAATGGATATTCAGAAACAAACTAAATGAACACGGAGAAATCGTCAGAAACAAAGCAAGATTGGTTGCACAAGGATATAGTCAACATGAAGGAATCGATTACACTGAAACCTTTGCACATGTAGCAAGACTTGAAGTAATCAGATTACTCCTCTCCTATGCTGTGAATCATAATATTACACTTTATCAAATGGATGTTAAGTATATGTCAAACAACCACCTGGTTTTGAAGATATATCAAATCCTAACTACGTTTTTAAATTAAAAAAGTCACTCTATGGTCTGAAACAAGCTCCTAGAGCCTGGTATGAACGACTGAGTAACTATCTTATTGAAAAAGGATTTGAAAAGGGTCAAGTTGACAATACTCTCTTCAGAAAGACATTAAAGAAAGAGATTCTGATCATTCAAATTTATGTTGATGATATAATTTTTTGTTCTACTAATGCTTCTCTGTGTAGGGAATTTTCTAAGTTAATGCATGATGAATTTGAAATGAGTATGATGGGAGAGTTGAAGTTCTTTCTTGGAATTCAAATAAATCAAAGAAATGAAGGAACTTTCATCCATCAAACTAAATACATCAAGGAGCTTCTGAAGAAGTTCAACCTTGAAGACTGCAAGCCAATGTCTACCCCAATGCATCCAACAAGTAGTCTGACTAAAGATGAGTCAGAAGGAAAAGTTGATCAGAAGCTATATCGAGGTATGATTGGTTCACTACTTTACCTCACTGCATCAAGACCAGATATTTTGTTTAGTGTATGTTTGTGTGCAAGATTCCAATCAGATCCTAGAGAGTCTCATCTCACTGTTGTGAAGAGAATCTTTAGGTATCTCAAGGGAACAACTAATCTTGGAATCTTCTATAAGAAATCCAACGATTTTAAGCTAGTTGGATTCTGTGATGCTGACTATGCTGGTGATAAATCAGAAAGAAAATCTACCAGTGGGAATTGTCAATTCATTGGTGCGAATCTTATTTCTTGGGCCAGTAAACGACAAACCACCATAGCATTGTCTACAGCAGAAGCATAATACATCTCAGCTGCAAAGTGTTGCTCACAACTACTCTGGATGAAATATCAATTAGAAGATTTTAATGTAAGCAGTACCAATATTCCTCTATATTGTGATAATACTGCAGCCATTCATCTTTCAAAAAATCCAATTATGCATTCTCGAGCTAAACACATTGAAATTAAGCATCACTTTATAAGAGATCATGTTCAAAAAGGAACCATTGACTTAAAGTTCATTGAAACAGAAAATCATTGGGCAGATATCTTTACAAAGCCTTTGGCAATAGCAAGATATGATTTTATAAAGAAAAATCTGAATATGACTCTTGTTACTAATGATAAACTAACCTCTGAATGATAATCTCAAACAGTCTCTAACTTGACTCATAAGCCATTTTCTCAGAAGGTCTGACTAGCAATGTGCCTCTGAATCACTCAGACTCTGAAACGTTTCAATTTTCAAACTATGACTCTGACTGTCAAGTGGCCAATAGATGTCTACTTGCGTGTCAGTTACTCAATAAATCTCTTGACTAGTGTCTGCTGCTGAGTGGGTAAAGGGGAGTTAATGATGTGATCTTTAGTGCGATCTTATACGTAGATAATTTATCTCTCCTCCCGACATTCAGTCTATAATTATATCACTTGTACACTGTCACACACTTTTCACTCACTTCCCACACTTTACCTTCAACCCTCAGAATGATTAACCCTAATCACAAATCAAGTTCTACGGCTTCCTAATCATAAAAATCAAATTTTCCTGCTCATCTTCCTCAAATTATATGCTATGGTGAAAATCTTGAAACTTCTGGAAATTTGGCGACAAGGAAAGTATCCCAAGTAAAAATGATCAAAGAATGCAAGATTGATTTTGCGAGCCTGTCTGCAAATAAGTTTAATGTCAAAGATCTATTCACTACTTAGGGTATGGAACAATACTTCAATATATTGGATGGACTGATCACGGTCGTTTCGTGATCAAATAATATTTTAAGTTAAGAGTAGTACAAGGTAGTTAACCTTGGTCGTCTCCCAAAGACTCAATTAGTATTCAACACTTATTAGAATAATTAAACTGTAATTTGGGAGTTTTCAATATATGAAACAGAATATAAAAATTCGTGAAGTTTGATAAATAGTGGGACAATCAATCCATTGGTTTCGTCTAACTTCGTTCATTATGAATTCAGACTAACTAATCAAGCGTCAATTAGTTTTATATGAATTCAGACTGTTTGAAAGGCTTATAACAGAACGTTCAATTGACCATGATAAAGCAAACAAGCGTCACAGAATCACGATCAATATTATAAAATAAAATTGTGAATTCAATCAATCATATAACAAGTGTATAGACTCTGTAAACTCCTAACTGAATTAAATTAAAGAAGCGATAACTTAATTCGAATAACCTCGTAAACTTGCAAACCGAAATACATACAATTAAGCATCAAATGAAAAATGAATTGCAAGTTATAAAGTAAAGGAGGCAGCGAAATTTACAGAGAAAGAAATAGAAACATGAATTGAAATTGCATTAGAATCAAAACTCAAGATAATGAATCAAAGTTTCTTAAACCAACGGATTGATCTAGGGTATTAGTTCTCCATTCAAAGAGCGGCGGCTAGTTCTTTTAAATTTTCGTGAATGAGTGTATAACCCTGACCTAGGTCAGATTTTCGGTTTTTATAAGAAAGCAAAACGGGCCACAAAACAATTGGGCCGAAAAATATAAGTTATGCTGAAAATAATTAAATCTTTGTAAGTCTGAAACATCACGAGTAAATATGACTCCTTTGCGCTCCAAATTGGCTTTCGGCTTCAACATGAAAGTTGTACTTATTTCTCTTAGCTTTCCAACGCAGATCCCGCGCCTCAATCCGATATTCATAGCTCAAGTTATGGTCTGCACAATAAGAAGGTGTGAAATTACTGTTTATTACGAAAATAAATAGCAAAACATAAATAATAGCAAAACTAGACTCTAAACACAAAACATGATAAAAATACCAAAATAGCAGGAGAAGTCATAAAATTGCCATAGCACAGAGTGATTAAAAAGTGCATTAAAATGCACTGATCATGGACCAATTTATCCTAATTTGGTTCAGGAATTCCGGATGAAGGCATGGGTACTTGACAGAAAGTATGCCACTGATCAGGAACAAGAGATGATCATTAGAAATCCAGAACTAAAGGGAAAAAGCAGAGCAGAAATGGGTTTGCCACCATTCAATGAACCTGAAATCCACTCCAACATTGGTGGGTTGAAAATCAAAATTCTCAGAGGCCACTTCGCAGCTCTTCTGAGACTCACAAGCAATGGAAAAAGAATTAGCATGTATGATAAAGAAGGAATCAAATCACACAGAAAGGTTGTGCATACATGCATTGAAAAACCCATTGTCTTCTCAAAGGATGGTAAAGAACTCGACAAGAAAAATCTACACGGAAGGCTATTGTTCTTATAGATGAACTCTACGTCGTCTTCAGAATTCTTATCAACAGTGTTATTCCCAGATCTGGAGGAACAGACACTGTCTCTTATCCACGTCGCCATCTGCTATACTTTCTCAAGACTGGTGAGATAAGGTAAATTTTATTGATCTACTTTACTCAACTTTGTGTGAAGAAATCATCCGTGGAATCAACACAGACACCTCTAAAACCATTCACATCGTTTATCCTCATCTGTTATCTGCTCTCGTCGAGCAAACATGATTGGTTGACTTGGTAAAACCCTATTATCCCATCTTTGGAATTGCTCAAGAACTTGAGGTCATGGATGCTCAATCTCTGAAAAACATGAAGCTCATCTCACATATCGCTCCAAAACCACAAATTGCGAAAGATGTTGTCAGAGCCCAATTATATTGTGGAAACCTACCCATCATCTCCAAAGCTAACTTTCTGGAAACGGTCTATCAAGAGACAAACATCATCATACCTATGTCTGTCGTTCCAGATGCTCCTGAGATGTAAGCTGTTCCAAAACGCAAAAGAAGCCAGTCCACCTCAACCAAAAAGAAGTTCAAGCATCCAGTCAAGAATTTAAAGATAATTGATCAATTATCTGAAGAAATATGTGGTCAACCTTCTGAGAAGCCTACAGAAGAATCTATGCCAGAAGCTGATACTCAGAAGCAGCCATACAATATTATTACAGATTCTGAGACAGAATCTGATGACAATAAAACTCTGGTTGAGCGCTTTCAACGAAAACGACCAGCATCTACACCATCGAATATCTCATCGAATCCCTCTCTTGAGAAGAAACCTCATGCTTACAGACGGTTATATAAACCTATCGAATCACCTACTCAGTCTTTGTTCCCACAATTTCAGCCATCAAAATTATCATCTTCTTCCCAACAACCAAATATTCATCAACCAGAAAATTTCCAATCAA
Organism: Trifolium subterraneum; assembly: GCA_951799995.1. Lineage (NCBI taxonomy): Eukaryota > Viridiplantae > Streptophyta > Magnoliopsida > Fabales > Fabaceae > Trifolium > Trifolium subterraneum. The sequence continues at coordinate 1,354,697 of OX637465.1, read as the reverse complement.
TTCCATCCCAGCAATCACCACAAAACTCTCCACAAATTCAAACTTCCCCACTACACCAACAAGCTACTCCAAATCACTCTCCACACTCCTCTCCTCAGAAAAATCCATCCTTATCACCCTATCCCATAGTTGAACAATCTCCTCCTTCAACCCCATCAGACAATGTTGCATCTTTGGCCACCACATGAACTCCTCCAATAATTCACTTATCCTTTCCATCGCTTTTGGAGTCATAGCAAATTGATCTTCCTCGTCTGACCTATCTGCGAAATGAAGCTGTTATTCACTCAAATGACTTTCTTCATGAATTCCACAAGGTCCAAGATTACTTCCATGCCTCTATGCAAACTATGGCAGCACAATATGTTCGACAATCCGATGCCACCATCACTGAAAAATTCTCCATAAGTGCTTATATCAAGCGGCTACTTGATTATCCCCATATTCTGAATGAGTTAAGCATGGAGATTTGTGAGGTTGTCATTACTGCTCAGAAGCAACAACATGTAGAGGAAATTGAAGCTGCTAGGCAGGCCCAAGTACTGGCTAAGATACAGGCTGAGGCATAAGCTAAGAAAAGGGCTGAAGAGGATGAACAACGACAACTTTTTGAAGCTGAACAACAGAGGCTTGTTGATATTGAAAAATTAGCTGAGGATGAAGCTGTCAAATGGCTTAAGGAAGAGATTCAAAGAATGGCTGAGCAAATACAAGAACAACGAATCCTACAAGTTGAGAATGTCGTCCCTCGGGACTCTAAGTCATGTGTCAGACCTTCTCATCCGTATGGAAGACAAAATGACTGCCCAGGAAGAGAAACAACTAACGATGGAAACCAAGCTTGACAGTCTTGTTGAAACTCAAGCTCATATCCTAGCAATGCTAGTTAAACTCACTACATGTTCTAAACCCAACCAACCAAACCAACCATAGGATTACTGTGTTTCTGTTTACATTGTGTTTATGCTATTACTTTTCTGCCTTTTATAACCTTTATTCCGTAATCTGTGAATTATGCTGTTAATTGTTTATGCTATGTGTTTGCACCTTAATTCTTTTTGACTGATGCCAAAAGGGGAATAAGAGAGAATTTTTAATTGCGTAAAATGGATGCTAAAAATCTGAAACTCTTATGATTTATGAATCATATGCTTAAAAATCTATTAATTTTGGGCTTATATTGAAAAGGGGAAATAATCATAATCCTAAAGAATTTTTTTTTCATATGTAGTGTTGAATTTTGAAGGTTGACTTCATTTTTGGTAAAATAAGTTTGAGGCCCGATGTTGGTCCCAATGTGGTAACATTGGGAACCACGGCCTGATAATGCGCTTTATCCTTATCTTTGTCTAGCGCACAGATTTTTTTGAAGGATTGAAGAAACAAACTCATGCTTCCTTACTCAACAAGGAACGAGGTTGTTATGTGAAGATTGAAGATTCACAGCTGGACATATTTAAAAGGATAAAAACAAACAAATAATATTTGTTTGGTTAACCGATTTATCCTTATCTGAAGGGATTTGATTTAAAGTTCAGCTTGCAACTAAAGATCCTATTTTTCATGAAGCCAAGGAGATTAAACAGTTGGAGATTTAAAAAGATTAAGCAAACAAATATTATTTGTTATGCAACAAATTATCTTTTAAGGAATTTAAATCAAAAGACGGTTGTGCAACTAATTCCCTATATCTTCTCAAGCCAAGGGAATTTGTATCTCTAAATAAAGATTGAAGATCTATTCATTCAAGGGACCTGAACCATTGAAGAAATATAGCTATTAGAGCTTCAGGCGTTTATTTGTTTATTGTAATTCTCTCATGTGTCTCATCGATACTTGAGTAGAAGTTGTTATTCCTTCTTGTATCCATCGATACTTGGTTGGAATTATTGTAATCGCAAATCACTCTTAAGCCTTTAAGCACGGAGTTTGGTTTGTTCATTAGAACAGGAATTAAAATCCACGCATGTTGTGTGGTTGAGGGAAGTGAAACGGGTCTCATACTTAGGACGTTCTTAAGTAGAAATCTATACGGGTAGTTTCTAGGTGAGATGCTGTAAACGGGGTGTTTGCGGAGAGCTTTGAACTACTTTACCATAGTGGATTTCCTTCCTGGATTGGTATCCCCCAAAGTAGGAGAGGTTGCTCCGAACTGGGTTAATAAATAACTTGTGTTATTTAATTTTCTGTCGTTTTATTTTTGTGTGTTCAGGAGGACCAGTGTTGCAATATCGTGCACCACATTGGGACCTCGCGCCAGAATTTCATGTAGATTCTGAGAACACTTGCAAACCTGTCTTGTATTTATATGACATAGGGGGAGAGCTTGCAAACCTCTCTTCTGAGTGTCAAGTATGATATTTTGATCTCAAGATATAATAATTATTTCTTAAACTGTTTTAATTAATCATGGATAAACTTAAGGGGAGATTACAAACCTAACCCTATAGTGTATATGACTCAGGGGGAGCTTGCAAAACTCATATCTCTGATGAGAACATGATAAATTAATTCAACAACAATTGACAATTAATACTTATGTTTGTCATCATAAAAAAGGGGGAGATTGTTGGAACAAAAATGGTCTTAAAGACAAACCCCAAGAACTTGTTAAAGTTTTGATGATAACAAAGTATTAAATGCACAATTGAAGTACTAAAAATTCTATCTTGTAAGAATGCAGGAAGTTAAAAGAGATTAGAGTCTGACTGCAGGTTAGAGGTTCTTAATACATTCAGAAGCACTGAAGACACTCTGAAGCAATTACACTCAGAAGTACAATGACGAAGTCATAAGTTGTTCTATTCAGACGGACCATTATCAATTCAAGTTCTCCTCGACTCTCAAATTAATATCTTACCAAGTCTTAAGTCAAAGAGGAGCGTCTATACAAATGGGAAACTTTACTTGTTCTGGGCAAACACTAAAGTCTTCAAAGCGCTAGTAGTAGTAGCTCTTTACCTCTTTTGGAATAAGGTCAAAGCTCCACTACCAATACGACTAAGATTGCGCTGACATCTCAATCTCTACACAGCGGTCATCCTAAACGTACACATTGCTACTGCCTATAAATAGAAGACTTGAGAGATCGTGAAAAATACAACACTGAGCCTGAATTGAAAAACTATTCACTCCTGCATATTCAAAGCTATCACTAGAAAACACACGCACAAGACTTAAGCTCTGAAAGCTTCATCTTCAAGAAGTTCTGATACTCTATATTTGTTTTTATTTGATAGAGTTAAAGTCTTAGGTGCATATATTGTATTATATCTTATGTTGTATAAGATTTGTGAAGTCTCTTGCTTGTGTGCTTGAGCAAAGTGTTGAAGTCTCTTACTTGTGTGCTTGAGCAATTTGTGAAGTCTCTTGCTTGTGTGCTTGAGCAGTTTGGAGAAGTATCTTGCTTGTGTGCTTGAGCAATTGTATAATCTAGAGTTATTATAGTGAAATCTCTTGGAGGTACAAGAGGATTGGACTACTCTCATTTGTGGGAGGAACCAGTATAAAATTCTTTGTGTTCTTCTTTTCTTATCTTGTCTTGATATTGTATTTTGTTCCGCTGCAACTCACTCTTCATCGAAAAAGTTTTAAAACCTTAAAAACACAATTCAACCCACCCCCCTTTTAATAGAAGTACATGGATGAGTTTTCCCCTTGCTTCATTAAAAAATATAATTCACCAAGTACCTTAGTTACCTTACTTTATTGTCTCTTTTCGTGTAGTAATTAATAGTCTCGGTACGTTTATCATCGAGTACAAGGTCAGCCTTGCACAAGTGTACGGTGATTTAAGGAACCGAGCCTCCATTTTTTAGGGGCCTCGAAAGAAAAACTAAATGATAGTGGGTCTCTAAAAAAATACGAGGATAATTTTAAAAAATAAAAATAGTAGTAGACCCTATTAGAAGTTTTACTCGCAGTCTATTATGTTATAAAAAAAAAGTTAATGACTTAGTATTGATAGCAATTGAAAAATATATAATATGGAGACTTATGCACAAATTTACTTCAAAAACGGCTAGAATAAAGGTTTTTTTAAGTAATTAGAAGATATTTTATTGTTATTGATTAAAATAAGAATATTTTGAATGTTTTTTTGAACAAGCCAAAATGATATATATATATATATATATATATATATATATATATATATATATATATATTAACAAAACCACTAATCTCCTCCGCACAAGATGTACCAAGGAAGATTGTGGAAAATTACAGAAACGTCAGAGAGACAAAAATACGAAAAAAAATTATTAAAATGATTATACAAGGCCCAAACAAAGTAAAGGACTAGACCACCAACTATGATGATTTAAAGCTAAAGTGCTACTCGCCGCCTTCAACCACCGGTAAGAGAAAGTCTTGATCTTGTCCAACATATGCTATAATGAGTTTGTTGAGCCTCTGAATAGTCTAGAGTTTCGCTCGTTCCACACAACCCAAATGCTAACAAGCCAAATGAGTTGCATAAAAGAGTGTCGCGCCCGAGAAACACCTGCTGACTGAGTGAACTGAACAAAGTGATCCGAAATAGTATGAGTGACCACCAAAGAAGATCCAACCCACGAACTGACGAGTGACCAAAGAGAACTAAAAGTGCTGCATGATAGGAATAAGTGTTGAGCCGATTCAACCGCTCCGCATCCAGACACGCAGAAATGAGCTTCCGAAGATAAAATGCCTCGCGTAACCAAGTTTTCTTTTGTGGGTAACCTGTCACGCAAGAGATGCCATGCGAGAATGGACACCTTCAAGGGAACCTGAGGATGCCAAATGAGACTCTCCGCTGCATGAATAGTAACTGAATCCTGCAAAGTCAAAAGATGATATGCATTGCGAACAGAGTATCCTTTATCAGGATCAGGCTGCCTCTACCATCTGTCCAAAGAATGTACCTGTAAAGATATGTTAAGAAGTAAGGTCTGACACTCCCTCAACATCTCCTCTTCCCACCCTCTCAAATGCCTCCGCCACACCCACGCCTCCCAACCAGCCCCCATCCTAACGTAGCCATCTCAGTCACCGAACATGACCGAGTCTCCGCTAGATCAAACAAGCTCTCAAACCTCTCACACAAAGGAATCTCATCCGTCTAGGGATCGGTCCAAAACAAAGTATCTGACCTGTCCCCCACCTTTTTAGAAACATTCTTTCCAACCCACGCACCCCGTATCCCGCCTTCACTATCCCTAATCCGCACGATCTCCCTCCACCACGAGGACCCTCTCCTCCCCCCAGCTCTCAATCTCCCTCTCTCCACCCCGTAACGAGCTACCAGAACTCTATACCACAAGCCCTCTCTATCCACTAACATCCTCCAACACCACTTTCCTAATAGAGCTAAGTTAAACTTCCTCAGTTGCCTAACCCCCAAACCTCCATACTCGTTACGAAGACAAACGGATTTCCAACTTATCCAAGAAGTTTTCCTATTATCCTCATTCCCCCACAAAAAAAAATTTAATCAAAAGAGATTCAATAGAAGAGATGGTACCTGGGTGAGCTTTGAAGAAGGAAAGAGTATAGACAGGCAAAGAGGTCAAAACAGACTTAAGCAGAACCAGACGACCACCAAAAGACAGGAAACGACTCTTCCACCCAGATAATCGATTCTTCAAACGAGCCAACATCGGTTCCCAAAAAACCAGACGCCTCGGATCACCCCCAATAGACAGGCCCAAGTAATGGAAAGGAATCTTACCCACCTTACAACGCAGAGCAGACTCGACCTCACCTAACCAAGAATCAGGGATATTAACCCCCACCAGCATGCTTTTATTGAAGTTAACTTTCAAGCCCGACATAGACTCAAACAACACAAGAACGGCCCGTAGAGCACGCACATTCGCCCAACTTTTAACCCCCCCCCCCCCCCCCCGCAATAGAAGCGTATCATCGGCAAACTAGAGGTGTGAGATCGAGACCGGCTCACGCTCGCCAACACTATACCCAGTGAAAAGATTACGCTCAACCAAGGTCTTCATCAAAACGTTCAAACCCTCGGCAGCCAAGGATCCCCTTGTCTTAAACCCCGCTCAAGAGGAAAATCATCTGTTGGGCTGCCGTTTACCAGAACAGACGCTGTTGCCGTGCACACACACTCTTTTATCCACTTCCTCCACAGGTTTGGAAAAGACATTCTACCCATAACAGCATCCAGATAACCCCAGTCGACCGAGTAATAGGCTTTCTCAAAATCGACCTTAAAAAGCATCAGCTCCTTCTTAGACTTTCGCGCCTCATCCACCACCTCATTCGCAATGAGAATTCCATCTAGAATCTGCCTATCCTTGACAAACGCTGTCTGAGACTCAGAGATCACACTACCTATCACCAGGCGCAGCCTATTCGGTAAAAATTTCGCCAGAATCTTGTAGAGGCAACCCACGAGCGAGATGGGCCGAAAATCATTCAGACGTTGTGGGAATATTTTGTATGTTAGTTACAAAGATGATTTTTTTTGTATTATTTATATTATTTACAATTTAAACAAGGATTATTCTTTATAATTTTTTATTTTTTATTGAAGATTCTATTTTTAACTTTCGATGTCGGGTCTCCAAATAGTCGAGACCGTCTTTGATCGAGAAGAACCGATTGGATTATGGGGGGAGTTGCGCAATTTTATTGATAATTTCTTAATTCAATGACTATGTGTCTCAGATTTACTCACACTATTCACTCGGACCACATTTCAAAGCCCACAACATTATCTGTCTTTCACTATTTCGTCCCTATTTTAAACTTTATATTTATTTTTTGTTTATGAAATTAAAAAATCATTGAAAATATTTATTTATTATATTTTTATACATTATTCAGTTTTTTAAAATTGCAAACATATTTTTTCATTCTTTTTTTCACGCTTTATATTTGATTATTAACCAATAAATCAATATTCCATAGTACCTATTTTGGAGCGGCAACGCCGCTCCTCCGTGAGGATGCACGGGTATCATGCTAAAAAATAATTTAAAACAAATAAGAACTCATTTCTTGCTAACCTTTTTATACAGTAACGCAGTAAGCTTATATTTTCCTTTTCCTTTTGTTTTTATGGCAAACATTCCACCATCGATTAATAGAATAAATACAACATATTTTTGTTTACTCTTCTCTCTTCCATCTCCAAAATTCAACTCTAAATCAAGATGCTGGATGATAAAGTGAGCAAAAAAATAGGAGTGCAGCTTTGCTCCATTTCACAAGGCTCATTTTACTCCTTTTCATTTCATGGATTAAAGACATCTGGCAACAATAGATCTAAGGCTAAAATTTAAAGGTCATAATTAAATAATTAAAAATTAAAAATAGAACATAAAGAATGTTAGCGCTGTTTCATCTTTCCACCCCACCATTCCACCAATCCTCCGCCGCCGCCGCATCTACAGTCGCTGTCGCCCCTTTTCGTCCATCACAAAGCAGTGGTTTTCCTACCCTCTATAAATTCCGAGTTTAATTTGTTGAACAAACTGACAAACATTGAACAAAAGAGTAAGAACCCATTGATTTACAACTGAACCTTCAATTTCTAAAGTTCTTGTATTTGTTCCATAGCCAACTAATTCACTACTCACTTCCACATATACACACTCCAAACAAATACTGTCCAAACCAATTTTTTTTTATCAAAATCTTCATGTTCAAAGACACCCTTTTAACTGTTCATTTGAGGAAAAAACAAAACGAAAATAGGAAGTGGGGTAACCACAATTGCTTACAAGAGTTTGAGAGAGAACGTAAGAAAGAGAAGAAAACGACCAACAACGAATTTGAGAGAGTGGAAAGGTGCGGTGGCAGAGAGTTGGCAAGGACGATGAAGAAGATGGAAACAAGCAGTACAAAGACGCATTTTCATTTTAATTATTTCATTATTTGTTTATGGTTTTAATTATTTAATTACAACCTTTAAATTCTAGCCATAAGATCTATTGCTGCCACATGTCTTAAATCCATGAAATGAAAATGAGTAAAAGGAGCCTTGTGAAATGGAGCAAAACCGCACTCAAAAAAACAGATGGGAAGAAGATAAAGTGAGCAAAAAATCAAAATAAAAAAATCTCAATAACATCATAAAAGAATTAATTGAAAAGAAAGTTGATCAAGAAGCTTCAACAAATACATTAATCTGCTGCTGAAAGTGTGTAAATTAAAGCTTGGTTTTTATTTTAATTTTTCTTCGCAAACATGGTAAAAAAAAAACTTAATAAAGAACTGCTCGATTTATGTCATTGTCGATTTTTATTTTTATTCAGAAAATTGTAAATCTTAGAAGAAGAAAAAATGATAAAAAAATTACATCAATTTTTACGGTGAAGAATAATGGAGAGAGAAAGTCTGAAGAGAGAGGGTGGATGCACTGACAAGATGGGACAAAGTTGAAAGAAAGTAAATATATTTTATTCATCGTTTGAAGTTTATGATAAGAATTTAATTTATATCCAGTATAAATTTACACATGCATATAATAATATATCCACAGATTATGTATGATGTGTCATATCTATTAAATAATGTGGCAACATATCATTAGATATATGTGCACAAAAACTTTACACCACATTCAATGATATGTTGTCATATCATTTAATTAATATGACACATCATGTATTTTTAAACACAATATATAATATGTTGTATATTATTGGATACATATACAAAATAATTTTAGACTGACAATATATATAAATTAAATTCTAATATTATTATGATTAAATTACTAAAATTAAAAAATATGATTAATCTTGCATAGAAAAAAGAAATTATAAATTAATTTATAAAATTGTTCTTCATACACCACAAGATGTAGTATATAGTAACTAATTATTCCAACGGTTTTCATTAGATCATTTTTGTTGGTCCATTTCGTTCTGCACCTCAATTCCACAACTCTATTGCTAGTAAAATTGCTTTAAAAATTTACTAGCACAATACAAGTATGATTTTATGAAAATCAAAATACAAGTTCCAAGCAGCTAAATTCATTAAAGAAAATCAAAATACAACTTCCAAGGTTTAGTTACATTAAACAAAAACAAGCAGTTACACTTCTATATCATCAATCTTCCATATCTATTTTTATTTTAAACAAAATTACATCCAAAAATTCATTTGTTATTGGTTGCATTTAAATATCTATTTTTACATGTTGCAGAATTTCATTTTCATTGATTGACCTTTCCACACAATGTATTGCAACGAACTCTTCTACGTCGAACTGCATAGATGAGTTTGAAAAGACAATCTGTACAAAATAAAAACATCAAGCAAGCAAAACAAAACTCAAACAAAGTGAAGATCTAACAAAATAAAATGTGCTGATGTTGTTTGGAATCCCATATTGCTCAATAAATATGTCCAGATCTAACTGCTTGTTCAATAAATATTGGTAAAATATTATTGTATAAAGAATATTGATCACCCAAAATTGTTTTAACAAATTAATTCAACGAAAAAATGATAAAGAAAAATTCAATTAAGATAAAAAATATCGGCTCACCTTTCAAGATTACACAGATCTAGTGTATAACAAAATTATGAACAATAGACTCATAGTATTGTTTAAAACAAATAAAGAACCAATAGATTGTCAAAAAAAAAAAAAAACTAAATAACCAATAGAAATTCAAGAAAAGCTTGAGTACTTTGAAATCTATTTTCCTTAACTAAAAAATATAATTAAATAAAAAAAATAAATCAAGAAAGATAATAAATATTATATCACCACCTTGTGAGATCTCACAGATCTAGTGTGAATCAATAAATAGAAATAATAATAATAATAATAATAAATAAATAAAAAAGAATGTAAGGTGTAGAGCTCCCTTCAATCCAAAGAAAGATAAGCCTACAAGTGATAAAGCTCCCTAGATATGGAAGCCACAAGACTACCACCGAGCACAAAATGGGTAGAATTGAGGGCTCCATAGCAAAGCAGCTCTATCAACACAGCCAGATCCATATTTGGAATAAAAGGAGCTCCACCCCTCAAAACCCTAGCACAAAAATTCAACTTCTTTAAAAAAATAATTCTTTAATATTTAAAAAAAAAAAACAATTAAATATAAGTGAATCCAGTCAAAATAACAAACTCCATATAAGGTTATATAACTGTATGACAGGATGAAAATCTTAAGGAAATTAACAAAAATAGAAAAATAAAACAAACTGCAAAAAATCTAGAGACTAGATCTCATATCTCAGATCCATCCATCACAATATTTGATGACGAAGAGAAGTTTGAGATCTATAAGGTAGTACCTTCTCCAAATAGATAAAAAGGGAAAAGGAAAGACTAAGAGAGAAATTAACTCAATACCACTATGAGAACCCTATCTATGTGAGGCAGTCTTGTTCCCTTAAATAAAGGAATTTGGACTGAAACGTACCCCAATTAGTTTTTCATTTTTTTTTTCAAAGCATAAAAATTAGTGGTACCCGAGGCTAATTCAAAAAAGGAAAATGTTAAATAGTAGTCCGGGACACTCTTTAACTCCTTAAATAGTAAGTTTTTTATACAATTTTTATGAAAATGTGTAAATTCAACGCATTAGAAATTGAAATGGTTCACTTTTTGAATAAATCTCCATATGATCTAAAACAAAAATATGTTCAATGTTTTACTTGATTGTCCCTCTAATTCAAAAATTGTTTTTTTAAATGCACTTTTGTTTTGCAAAACATAGGGTTATATTTGTCATAAAATCACCACATTCATCCTCAAAGTAGTTTTCGAGCTGGGTCGGTTTTGCCCTTTGCCCCCTCTCAATAATTATTTGGAAACAAAGGAATTTTATGGGTATCACCGTAAATACACATTGAATATAAGAGGAAAAACATTTTATTTTGAATTTCAAATTCAAATTTTAGATTTGTCAAATCCAACTTTTCTTCTCTTTATGTCAGATCTTTATTTTCCGATTTTTCAACACATCCTTCTCTTTCTTCTCACATGTTCCCATTCTCCATTCTTACTTTTGCTCTCTCTCACCCCATTCCACCGTCACACTCAATTGAAGACCCAACTGATGCAAAAACTGCAGAAGCAGAAGAAGGAGAAAGAAGAAGATCTGACGCTGAAGAAGATTACAAGGAAGGAAGAAGAACATACATGGGTTAGTGATTTTCTTTATAATCATCTCTCTATGTGTATATACTGTAAAAAAATTAATTTGCTCTTCTTCATTGCTTTGACAATCTTCCTTACTTTATTGTAAAATTTTCTACTACAAAATCTTCTTATTTGTTTCTTTGTTTGCGTTGTTTTGTTTCAGTTTTATGTATGCACACCATATGTTTGATAAAATGATATTGATAAAATGCACACCATATGTTTCAGGTTTACTTACCTAACAGAGTTTTCATTTATTTTTTTAAGGTGAAAGGAGCTACTTCTTCGATGGAAACTGAGATGCAAAAGGTAAATTTCTGTTGTGATGTTGAGATCTATCATGAAATACACTTTTAATGAAAGTTTTGCTTTATTTTAAAAGATTACACATTTTCTATACCCTTAACTTCATAACATATTTTTCAAAGTTGGAGTTTAGATTTCAAGATTAAACTTTATTTTTAAAGTACAAGTTCAGCAGACAAACTTTTTATGGTCTTTTATTTTTTATGTAACATTTTCATGTTCACTTTTCATTATCTAATCTCCAATCTTGCAACAGATGAATTGTTATCTATAAATTTGACTAAGATTAGCAATCATTATTTCCTTCACCCTTTGCTATATTTTTTCTATATCTTTTGAAACATAGCAATATTATTAGAGTGAATTTCTATAAACTTTTATTTAGTATATTGGAATGTTTATCTATAGAGTTTGAAATACCAAGCTTATATTGGAATGGAAAGACCATTTATGTGTTTTACCATTATATTTTTTACATGTCTTTTAAATCATTACTATACTATAGTGGATTTCTATAAACTTTTATTAGTTAATTGGAACGTTTGTCTATAAACTTTGAAATAACAAGTTTGAAAAATATGCTAAAATTATAATATCAGGTAGAGAAGACTACTGCTAAGAGGTTGGAATGGAAAGATCGTACGATGCTAAGAGTGATATCAATGTCACTAAAGAGGTTGGAATGGAAAGACGGTACGATGCAGTTAATACTATATCCTAGGAGTGCTTCTTGAAGACATGTGGACCGTATACAAGGGAGAAACTGAGGATCACGTGGATTTGTTGATCAGGGATATTAATGTGGTTTAAAATTATAAATATACAATTTTATAGATAAACATAAAATATACTATCAGACTGGTTAACATGTTAGACACTTTATCTCATAACAATTAACACTTTATGTTGCCTGCATTTATTTATAGGGGGACACTATGCAAGGTACAATCTTCCAAGCTGACATTGTCTAATGGAAACCAAAACTGTAATAATTTTAAAGTTGGATGTCGGCGCTTAAAGTTCCAGTTGCAGGTACTAATTTTGTTTTTGATTGGGAACCTGGACATGTTTCGTATTTATAGCAGGGTTTTTTAATTGAACTAGAAGCGCATATTCTGCATAATTTAATAAGTGTTTTTTGATGGGGCTGTTTTTATGATATATTGAAGCATGAGTTGTTGCTAACTTGTGGGAGCGCATTCTTTTTGTTGGCCTGCGTGTGAATCTTGGTAGGTGGAGTTAATCATAACATTGGTGATGGTCTGGTGCTATTTGTCATTGCAGTAAAAGGAACATGGAAGAAGATCCTTGGGAGAAATTGAATTGGGTTGGTGGTATTTGAGGTATATTATTAACTCCTTTTGTTTAAATTTTGATTACTATAGATGATAGGCATTATCTACTTTTTGTTTCTTATCATGAAATCATATTTTATTTTACCTTAATGTGAATAATTGACATCATAACGATGATGCTTCTTGCATCAGAGGTAATAGCAAATAGTTCTACCATCTCCTATTTGTTGGATATGACATTGTGATTTTATATGATATCTGTTCTGGGTTTAGTTCCACGATGAGAAATTAGTATTGTGGTTTTGAGAAGTTAGAAAACTCATACTTTAGGACTATTATTTCTCTACTTAAAGTAGTTTAGAATATAGTATCGTCGTCTTGAGTTCATTTGAAATGAACAAGTTAATTGATGTTGTACAACTCTAATTTTCTTTTTATTAGTGTGCTTCACATTTGTGTTTGTCTTATGGTATTTGAATTTATCCCTCTTTTATGTTTATGTATATCTGATGTCTGATTATAAGTCTCTTTTTAGCTTATTAGATATGCTTGATTTTAAGTACCATATTGTTATTGATGATTGTCATACCCCAAATTTTGCCCATACTTTTTATCATATAGGTTTTTGTCGCATTTAGTTTCAAGTATTTGAGCTAGCCTATTTGGTAATAAAGAGAATGTTCAAGGAGTTTTGTGTCTACTGTCATGTGTTCGAGTCCCACTTTTTCCATCTTTTTGTATTTTTCTTACTTTACTTATATTTTATTCAAAAATCATAAAAATACAATTTTAATTTTAATTTTCGTTTTTTTATTTTAGGCATTTTTTTTAGAAAACTTTATTCATTATTTTTTGTACTTTTTATCAAAAGAAATTAAAAAAATCATAAAAAAAAATTCAAGAAAAGTCAACATAAATAAAAAGGAAGAATCTTGCAATCATGGCAAATCTGTCTCAATGGAGAAATTTCTCATTCACTCATAAACTACATTCAATTCATATAATTTCATTCCATTGCAAGTTAAACCTAATTTTCTTCATTATAAATAACAAATAGATTTTCAAACAAAAAGGGGAGAACACAAAAAATTCATATTTGTAAAACATTGTTATTACAACCATAACCATTGTTATTATAACCAAAAAAACACCGTCTTTTCTCATAGACAACCACTTATCACCACCTTCCACCACCATGCTCATTCTTCTTAATCCTCCATAACCACATAATAAACCACCTTCAATCTTCACCCTCAATATCAAACAATAACAATCTCCAAACAACAACACAACCACACATACTCCACTCTTTATTTCACCATCTCCCACCACATATTATCATGACACAAACAACATAATCATCACCATAAACCAAACCTTCTCAAAAAACCACCAACAACCTCCAAAAGTTTCTTCCCATAAACCAACCTTCACCGTTAACAACCAAGAACAACAACAAAGTTAAAAGAAACAAACAGAAAAAGAACAAGAGATCGGAAGAGAGAGATCGAAAAAGGAAAAAGAAAGAAACCACCGCCAAATTCGCCGCCACCGCCATTACAGTTGCCGTCGCGACAAAACATACACACCACCGTCACCGCTGCAGCGACTGAGAGAGGATGTGAGAGCGAGTAACGACTGGCGACAGCGGTGGCAAGCGTCTGAGCCGCCGTCACCGGTGATGGAGGCACGACGGAGAGAGAGGAACGCATGAATGAATGAAGAAGAAGGTGGACACGTACTGGTTTTATGTCTCCCTCCTTGTTTATTTCATTTTTTTGTTTTTATATATTATATTATGTTAGTTTTATCTAATTTATTAAATGGGCAGTGGGGTGTTTTACTGTATGCATATGCATTCCCACGTGATTAAATAAAACAATAAAAACATCAATTCTAATTCTTTCTCTTAAAGCACTTTACATCAAATATTTTCTTATAGTAAACTCGAATGAAAAAGGAGTGGTTGGACGTATGGCCCTCTCTCTCCCCGGTTATCTGGATACTTGGCGTATGACTTGTGGTCCAGATAACCGTCATTTTAAAAAGTAAAACATTCTTTTTTAAATAAACAATAAATGGATGAAAAAGAGATGGTTTGATGTATATCACTCCTTCTCCCGATTACCCGAGTTCTTGACGTATGGCTCGTAACTTGGGTAGTCGTCATTCTAAATATTTAATCTATTCAATATGTAAAAATAACAAAAACACAAAAAATAATTCTTTTTTTATTAAATGCATACCAGCTTAGTTTTGGTAAATAAGTGGATGAAAAAGAGATGGTTTGGTGTATATCATTCCTTCTCCCGATTACCCGAGTTCTTGACGTATGGCTCGTAACTTGGGTAGTCGTCATTCTAAAAATTAAAATCAACTTCAACACGCCAACCTTACCATTTTCACGCCCCCGTGCGTTTATTTTTCAATCAAACAAACTTTTTTCGCCTAAGCGCGACCAATCTATTTTCATAAATAAAATCAATCAACCAACAATTATTTTCTACCCAGAACTGCGTGTAGCTTTGAATTTCTCATTGCACCCGAGAATACGTAGGAGCGAGATTCGTACATCTCGTCAAGCACACTAATAAAAAACTAATTTTTTCCCCTTTTGTAAATATTTTTAATAACTAATAAAAAGCATGCAAATAAATTAAAACACTATTTTTAACCCTAAAATTAATGAGAAGGTTCCCGTTGAGTACAACGGATGCGAGGGGTGCTAATACCTTCCCCTCGCATAATCGACTCCCGAACCTGGAAATGGTTGCGATGACCCTCTTTCCATTATTTTAAGGTTTTATCGATATTTTCCTTTTCCTTCCGGAATAAATAAAGTTCGGTGGCGACTTTACTGTCTAGCGAGCGCTTTCCGCTCGCGCATTTTTCCACCCGCTTCAGCTGGCGACTTCACTGGGGACTATTAGAGAGTCAAGCCTATCCTTGTTAGTTTTAGGGTTATGGGTCCTCCCGATTGTTTGCTTGCTTTTACCGTGTTTTATTTCCTTTTATTATTGGTTTTATCTTTAAGCTTTATTTATTTTGTTTTATTCTATTTATTTCTACATATATCAATTGTGGGGTGGGATATTATTTGAGTAAAGCTCTACACCCGAGCTTGGAGAAAAACTTGAGATAAGACGGTGGTTGCGTAATGTTGGTCCTCTTGACGTATGGCTTGTAGGATCGGCATGAAAACCCCACCTAGAGTAGATCCTCTTGAAGGTGTTGTTGTCTTGCGAGTATTTGCAATGACGACAATATTTTCCGGTTGGGTCCGTGACTCTAGGGACCTTTCTAGAACCCAATGACTCCATCTAAGGGAGACCCTTTGAATTGGCTAGCCCAACCTCATGGGGAAGTTTTGAACGAGGGCCGCGACTTTGGTTGTCGCCCTTAAACAAACCAAAACTCTAGGTCCTACACGTGAGAGGATTGGGTAGCAAAAATTTAGAACCGACCTATTGTAGGAAGCCCCCTATTTAGGTTGTGTCGATCTCCAATTATCCTACAAACTTTTCCGGGTCACACCCTGACCTTCTTTGGTCACATTGCATCATGGCATGTCATTAAAATCTTTTAAGCATACCTTGAAAACGAAAAAGACAAATATTTTTTTTTTTTTTTTGCACACTCATGCATTCTCATACATCTGCATACATGCACCCATAGTGTCAAAGCATACCTCTTCCACCTTCACTCTTCTCCAACTGAAATTCCGCTAGCCAGTTTCCCGACACTCGAAAAGAACTTGTAGCATGTCTCAAGTAACTGTGGAGGAACTCCGAAGGGATCATGTATTGTTGAAAAGGGAGGTTAGCCAGTTGATGAATCGAATGAACTTGATCATAGGACCCCTATTGAGGAGAAAATTCAACCCTAGTCATACCAACAACGGTCCTACCAGCAGAATAGGTCCATGACCTGATCAACGACAAATGGTTGACCTTCGAAGGAGAATCCCCCATTCGTAAATGGTCATCCCTCATCTTGACAAGGACAAGAACGTCAAGAATCATCTTCTAAAGGTGGTGGATCAACAAGGAGGCCTATTCCTAGAATCTTTAAACTCTTGTCATTTCCAGTTCTAATTTTCTTTATGCTAAGATGTTGATTAGTTTTTGAAATTGTACTCTTTGATAAAGTGTTTTAATGAAATTAGCATGCATGTTTTTGGTTTCCATCCATTCGTATTCACTCTTTTCTTATGTCATCATTCACTTTACCATTTCACTTCTCACATGTTAACAAACTTGGTGGGGAGGATGATGTAAACAAATAATGGAATTTGCTGATATATGCTTTTATAAGTAAACCCGGCTGATGATGTAAGGCATTGTTTCAATTCCCAAACACTGGAGATATAAGGAGATAATCCGTAGTCAACCCCTTTGAGCCCGTAGACGGTGTTTTTTCTATTTTACTAAAAACCCTTAATCTTAACCAGAGGCAGGGTAGTTTTACAATTAACTCAATGATGCATTCTGATGCAAGAGAATCAATCATCTTCATTAAGAGGTTTAAGCACATTATTTCCATCATGTACACCATCCAACCTGGAGGGAATAATGAGAGGATAAAAAACATAATCATTGATGTGGCAGTCATAACTTTGCTGAGCTAAAAGCAAAATCTCATGAGAGCTGTTCAAAAAAAAAAAAAAAAGCCCGCTAAGTAAAAATTTAGGCAAAAATGGGGCATCCCGATGGACCGCAAATTCAAAAGAATTGGTCCATGCAAAAATAGGGAGTAAAAAAATAAAATGAAAGCAAGTTTGTCAACTAAAAGAAATGACTGCCACTTCAAGAATTTCATCAGTGTCTGACCACTGTACCTACCTCTGGTATCATAACTAACAGAATTCTCTTGCCGACCAAAGGCATCTGTTGAGTTAATTGAACTTAAGAATGAAGAACATCAAAGTAGATTGGGAGGGTTAAAATAATATTTTGAGCCTTATATCCTTTGTTTCTTAAAACCGTGAACCAGGCCACGTTATAACCTTCAAAAGACCTAATTGAAGCTAAGTCGACTATAAAGCGTATTCAGCGAAACTATTAAACTGACTCCTCATGTTTGTGAAACATCAATAACATTTTTTCTATAAATTCTATCACTCTCAATTGGGCCGATCTTCTGGCCAAATATCACCCATTGTACATAGCTAAACAATTTTCAAATTCAAAACTTGCATGTGCATTGCGTCGAAATTACTTTTCAAGAGAAACAATTTTACTCGCAAATCAATACTTGGCATCGAGGGAACTTCAACAATGGTTTGATCAAAAGGTGAATCATTACACGATACTCCCAACAAGGGGCAAATCACCTAAGGGTCCTAGCAATCAAGAGCAAATCCTTATAAACAAGGGGCAGATCATATGGAGATGTTGCTTACGGGGGTCAAGATGTTTTGAGAATGAGTCAAGCCTTCAAAGTGTCAATCAATCAGGAGCACATTTTGCAACAACAAGTGATAGGGGGCATTCCGGGTCAAGAATTTAATATGGGGCATACCGTTCAAAGATTCAAATGTTGGGGCAGCCTGTATCTATCATCCCATTGACGGAGAGGAGCCTTCGCTCACGTCTTGATGCAACCAAAAATAAATGCCCAATAAAAAAGTGATACAAAAAGAATCAAAGTCAAAAGCTCGCTAAGTCGAAAACCCGAAAGGGCGTCTTAGGCAATAGAGAGCGTCCCGGTGGATCGAAAACCTGAAAAGGCGGTCTAGGCAAAAATTAGGGACACCAAAAAAGGAAATACACTCCCGGTGGACTGAAAACTCGAAAGAGCGGTCCAGGCAAAAGTTAGGGATTTTCAAAAAAAGAAAATGACAAAATGGGCAACACAAGGGGCATGTCCACTCCATCCTTTCAAGCTGCTCAAGTAAACTTTGCCATGCATCAACGACCTTTGAGTTCAACCTGGGTGTCGGGAGAATGCGCTGGCCAGATATCCCATAACCGCTAGCCAAGAAGCCTTGTTACAAAACACTTCATTACCCACCACAGGGAAACTTTTCATACATTCAAATCATAACCGTGCATCATGCATCACTCTAGCATCAAATCATGCATCTTATTGCATTCATCATCATTCATGTGTCTTACATCAATCATGTTTGAATTCCTCTAGCATCAAGTTGTGCGCCAAACCGCATCCAGTAACCCCGAAAGTCCAATAATTATTGGTACTCGAAAGTTCCAATCGTCATTGCCACACTCAAAGCCTAATCTTCATTGGCACCCTAAAAGCCCAATCTTCATTGGCACGCATAAAGCTCAATACCCGCCGACATTCCCTACATCCAGAGTTCCATACCATTCAATTCAATATACCATGACATCGATTCCTTGCCACTTAACACCCCTAAACTAGGTCTTTGCCGACTTTTCACGCATCAGCCATGCAACACGCATTCATATCATGCAAGTGCATCATCCCAAAAAATATCATGCATCCAAAAAAATCATACAAACACACGAATACATAGCATAAGCAAGCATTATGTGACCATTCAAGGTAGTTCAGTTAGTTCTTTGTCGAGGTCCATTACTACTGTTGAGAGAGGCTCTTACTCTAGAGAGACCCGTTAGTTTTCTTAGTAAACAAGCACTCAATCTAAAAAAGTCCGATCTTATACGGCAACCTTTTGATCCTTGTCCGGTTCATACACCGATGACAACATATCCTTGCCTGGCTCAAATGCCTACAGCAATTCAGAGTCCCATTTTGCTGAAATTCAAGAGTCTTACCTAATCACTACCTTTGTCGGCGTTTTTAGAGTCCCACCTACCGAGTCCTATCAGAGTCTTATCTTCATTGGACATTTAAAGTCTAGTCGTCACTAGCAATTTAAAATTCAGTCTTCGCTGACAGTTGAAAGTCCAATCTTTGTTGGCAATTTAAAGTTCAGTCTTCGCTGACAATTTTAGAGTTCAGTCTTTGCTGACAATTTCAAAGTCCAATATTTCATTGGCATTTAAAGTCTAGTCTTCGCTAACAATTTAAAGTGCAGTCTTCGCTGACAATTGCAAAGTCCAGTCTTCCCTGGCAATTTAGAGTTCCATCATCACTGATAGTTCGAAACCCTACCCTAGTTGGAAGTTTTAGAGTCCTACCCTATTTGATGTTCAGATGCCTACACAATTTAGCAGTTTTTAGAGTCTTACCCTATCTGGAATTTTCAGAGTCCTACCCTGACGATCAGAGGCCTACACGATTTAGCAATTTTTAGAGTGTTTTACCCTATCTGGAATTTTCAGAGTCCTACCCTGACGATCAGAGGCCTACACGATTTAGCAATTTTTAGAGTCTTTTACCCTATCTGGAATTTTCAGAGTCCTATCCTATTTGAGATTTTCGGAGTCCCGTCCTTATTGAGCATTTTCGGAGTCCCGTCCTTATTGAGCAATTACGGAGTCCCATCCTTATCTGCCATTTTCGGAGTCCCATCCATATTTAGTGTTTTTAGAGTCCTATACCTTATTTAGTAAATTAGAGTCCCATCTATGTTCGGCCTTCAATTTAGAGTCTCATCCTCGCTGGCAATTTAGAGGCATATCTCCATTGACTGGTAATTTAGAGTCCCATCTTCGAGTTTCATCCTCACTGGAAGTTTAGAGTCTCATCCCCATTTGGCTAGTAATTCAGAGTCCCATCATCACTAGAAATTTTTAGAGGTCCATCTCTGTTGATTGGTAACTTAGAGTCCCAACTTTGTTCGGCTAAAATTTTAGAGTCTCATCCTCATTTAAAAAGCAAATCTAAAAAAATAAATCTAGAGTCTTATGCCCGTTTGGTCGGCAATTTAGAGTTCAATCCTCAATGGCGTTTTAGGGTCCCGTCCTCACGGGTATTTTAGAGTCCCATCTTTTCAGGTAATTTAGAGTATCATCTTCCCTATCAAGATCTAGAGTCTTCTTCGTCCCCTCTCCTGGTCAAAATTTAGAGTCTTCTTGTATTTAACTATCTTTTATCACCATACTGCGATTAAAGATATTTAAATAGGGGCAGCTGTCATACCCCAAATTTTGCCCATACTTTTTATCATATAGGTTTTTGTCGCATTTAGTTTCAAGAATTTGAGCTAGCCTATTTGGTAATAAAGAGAATGTTCAAGGAGTTTTGTGTCTACTGTCATGTGTTCGAGTCCCACTTTTTCCATCTTTTTGTATTTTTCTTACTTTACTTATATTTTATTCAAAAATCATAAAAATACAATTTTAATTTTAATTTTCGTTTTTTTATTTTAGGCATTTTTTTTAGAAAACTTTATTCATTATTTTTTGTACTTTTTATCAAAAGAAATTAAAAAAATCATAAAAAAAAATTCAAGAAAAGTCAACATAAATAAAAAGGAAGAATCTTGCAATCATGGCAAATCTGTCTCAATGGAGAAATTTCTCATTCACTCATAAACTACATTCAATTCATATAATTTCATTCCATTGCAAGTTAAACCTAATTTTCTTCATTATAAATAACAAATAGATTTTCAAACAAAAAGGGGAGAACACAAAAAATTCATATTTGTAAAACATTGTTATTACAACCATAACCATTGTTATTATAACCAAAAAAACACCGTCTTTTCTCATAGACAACCACTTATCACCACCTTCCACCACCATGCTCATTCTTCTTAATCCTCCATAACCACATAATAAACCACCTTCAATCTTCACCCTCAATATCAAACAATAACAATCTCCAAACAACAACACAACCACACATACTCCACTCTTTATTTCACCATCTCCCACCACATATTATCATGACACAAACAACATAATCATCACCATAAACCAAACCTTCTCAAAAAACCACCAACAACCTCCAAAAGTTTCTTCCCATAAACCAACCTTCACCGTTAACAACCAAGAACAACAACAAAGTTAAAAGAAACAAACAGAAAAAGAACAAGAGATCGGAAGAGAGAGATCGAAAAAGGAAAAAGAAAGAAACCACCGCCAAATTCGCCGCCACCGCCATTACAGTTGCCGTCGCGACAAAACATACACACCACCGTCACCGCTGCAGCGACTGAGAGAGGATGTGAGAGCGAGTAACGACTGGCGACAGCGGTGGCAAGCGTCTGAGCCGCCGTCACCGGTGATGGAGGCACGACGGAGAGAGAGGAACGCATGAATGAATGAAGAAGAAGGTGGACACGTACTGGTTTTATGTCTCCCTCCTTGTTTATTTCATTTTTTTGTTTTTATATATTATATTATGTTAGTTTTATCTAATTTATTAAATGGGCAGTGGGGTGTTTTACTGTATGCATATGCATTCCCACGTGATTAAATAAAACAATAAAAACATCAATTCTAATTCTTTCTCTTAAAGCACTTTACATCAAATATTTTCTTATAGTAAACTCGAATGAAAAAGGAGTGGTTGGACGTATGGCCCTCTCTCTCCCCGGTTATCTGGATACTTGGCGTATGACTTGTGGTCCAGATAACCGTCATTTTAAAAAGTAAAACATTCTTTTTTAAATAAACAATAAATGGATGAAAAAGAGATGGTTTGATGTATATCACTCCTTCTCCCGATTACCCGAGTTCTTGACGTATGGCTCGTAACTTGGGTAGTCGTCATTCTAAATATTTAATCTATTCAATATGTAAAAATAACAAAAACACAAAAAATAATTCTTTTTTTATTAAATGCATACCAGCTTAGTTTTGGTAAATAAGTGGATGAAAAAGAGATGGTTTGGTGTATATCATTCCTTCTCCCGATTACCCGAGTTCTTGACGTATGGCTCGTAACTTGGGTAGTCGTCATTCTAAAAATTAAAATCAACTTCAACACGCCAACCTTACCATTTTCACGCCCCCGTGCGTTTATTTTTCAATCAAACAAACTTTTTTCGCCTAAGCGCGACCAATCTATTTTCATAAATAAAATCAATCAACCAACAATTATTTTCTACCCAGAACTGCGTGTAGCTTTGAATTTCTCATTGCACCCGAGAATACGTAGGAGCGAGATTCGTACATCTCGTCAAGCACACTAATAAAAAACTAATTTTTTCCCCTTTTGTAAATATTTTTAATAACTAATAAAAAGCATGCAAATAAATTAAAACACTATTTTTAACCCTAAAATTAATGAGAAGGTTCCCGTTGAGTACAACGGATGCGAGGGGTGCTAATACCTTCCCCTCGCATAATCGACTCCCGAACCTGGAAATGGTTGCGATGACCCTCTTTCCATTATTTTAAGGTTTTATCGATATTTTCCTTTTCCTTCCGGAATAAATAAAGTTCGGTGGCGACTTTACTGTCTAGCGAGCGCTTTCCGCTCGCGCATTTTTCCACCCGCTTCAATGATCCACTGGCTGCTTTTCGGGCAGAGGAGACTTATTTGAGAAACCTCCGTGAAAAGATGAGGAAAGATCCTATCAACAATGCTCATGAAACTTCTGGAGTGATCCTGACAGTCCGGGTGCTTAAGTTTGATTCTAGACTGGTAGATATTCTCAATTCCCCAAGTGGCAGAGAAGTACACGTTCTACTATAGGTGCAGGTTTGTAGACACTTGGTTAATCATGTTCTTAACTTCTTCAAATAAACTTTTATATATTCACTATTGTAATTAAATAGTAACTTTGTTAATGCTAAATGATCATCTGATTGAGCAAAGTACCATATTTCTTTTGGTGTAAATCATGCCTTAAAAACACATAAAATTAATGTAACACCACATTTTAAACCTTCTAAGGTATGATATCTTTTATTGTCAATTTCCTTTGTTCACAGTTTAAATTGGATCAAAGATTTTACTTGCATAGGTGTTGCAAATACAAAACCTTCATGTGCATTCTTTATTTCATGTTTTGACTTTACATTTGCAGAAACAAGTTTGTTATTATGGATAATAAAAATGAAGTTACCCAATTGTTATTATGAGTTTGATTTTGTTTGTAAAATCTCTTCATTGCTTGTCTTTTATCGTTTATTATAATTTTTTATGCTTTTCACTTCCATTTATCAATTTTTACTTTTCTTTGTAAACAATGGTTAGTTTGCTAATACATAGCTTTATCTCTAGAATCCATTTAGCTTAAAGTGGTTTGGTCATTATTATTAGCAGGGATGCACTAGCCTTTTGATCTTAAATGTATATGATGGTGGAGGTAGCAACATTGTATGTGTTTGTACTAATATAGGTAGAAATGATTTCACTTTTATGCAAATGTTTGTTTCAATCCAATTTTTTCCCCATTGTGTGATACTTTTTTTATTCTTTAGGCAACCATTTTTTTCTGACCTAAGATTGCTTTTGTTAGGCAGATATGTGATTGTCCAAGCAATGTGAAACTTTTTCCTAGAAATTACTTCAAGGTTGGTACTTTTATAGTTTTTATATGCTTTTACATAGTTTTTCAATTTTTTTACTACTCTTGATATATGAAAAATCATATGCATTATAAAGCCAACATTGGTTTTGTTAACCTTAACTATGTCATGACCTTTCTATTTTATTCTAACATCATCTCTTATGTTTCTATTTTCTTCTAACATAATCTCCACTTGAATTTCAAAGTGACAGACACTTAATTATATGAGCATCCAAAGCCTCTCACATCTTATTTCCCTTTGACATGATGAGCATTTGTGCTTTCTATAGAACCCAAACTTGGCAAGACACTATATTAGGTGTTCACTTCAATTGTTAGACTTAGTTTGAGATCCTTTTCTAACACCATGAGATAAAATAGATGCAAGTTGCTAACGGTTATTCTATTAGGGGTAATCAAGACCTCATTATTCTTAACTATTGGGTGCAAGAATTTCTATATAATTCGATTCTTTTATTAACTGATTTTTGTATAGGATTCCATTCGACTCCAATCGTAATTATTTGATTCATTTTATGTGGTTTCACATTTATATTAGAGTTTGAAGTTGATTAAAAAAATAATTAATTATGTGAGGATATTGTGAATCTAATTCTCATTTCATTTTATGGTTTTACTTTGACTGACGTGTGAATCTCATTAGTTTGGTATTAGACAAAAAAATTCCTTGGACATATTTCTTGTGACATGGTCAAACATGAGAAATATTTATAAGCTTGAAAAACCACATAAATCTCTACTAACTTTTGTTTATCTTTTAACAGATTTCATGGATGCATCGAAAGATTTCTTTATCACTAGAGATAGAAAGTGAAGGTGGTGTAACAAAAACAGGTCCCTGATGTGAGTCATATCATAGGGTTGCAATGGACCAATCCATGTCAAGGTTGTAGTGTGAGGACAAGTTTCTTGCAAGATGTGATCTGATTTGTTATTTGATTAGCGAACGTGTATATATTGTTTAGTATTTTGTTTGTTATGTGATAGATATTATTCCAACCTCTTATTAAGTACTTCTGCAGTGAACAAATGACTAATCATATGACTCTTTATCATAGTGTTGAAAACGGTAGCATTTAGCCTGATCCACTATTCAATTTGTTCACAATGGTCAAATTATTTTTTGACCATTATATTAAATAGAGAACACAACCTTGCTATAATCTCTTAACACTAGATTACCTTTGCTCAACCACCAACAAACTCAAATCCACAATGCTCATGTTCAAACTCAAACTAATCGTTCCCAAATTTATTTGTTTTATTTTACCATGATTTTTTCTACTTAAAATTATCAAAAACGTGTCAAAAAAAATTATCACAAAAAGAAGCACTAAAATTTAAAATTTTGATATGTAAAAGATCTGCAAATATAAGGTACATATTAGTCAAAATAATAAACAAAAAAATAGTGTTTATCTTAAAAGTTGAAATTAGTACAAACAAATAGTGTTTATCTTAAGGTACATATTAGTCACTGACTTACTTGATAAAAAAATAAATAAAGTTTGTAGTCAAAAAGTAGTGTTTTATATGTATAGGGGCCGAAGGTTGACGCCCGAACATTCCACTTCTCTAGCATAATTTTTAGTTACTAGACTATCTACCCAAAAAATAATAATAGTAGTGAAAACAGGTTTAGTGAACGTAAAAAAAAATAAAAAATACCAAAACAGGTTAACTTTTATTTAATTTATTCTTATATAGCTATTTTTTTTCTTCTTTTAAATCTTACTTATAAGATTATTCTTATATGATCAAGTGACTAAATATAACTCTCTTAGTCATTCTTACAAAGGTCCTGTTTGGATTAGTTTATTTTTGTGTTTATGCAAACAATTTATGCAATATAAATTAGGTTTTATGTTATTTTATAAGTTCACACTAATAAAAATTGTATTTTTATAAGTTATTTTATCATAAACTACCTTGACAAACTTAAAATAATACATAAAAATTGCATAAACTGTTTGCATAAGATAAAAAATAAGTTAATCCAAACGGACCCAAATTGTTAATTTTTTATTTTATTCTTTTAATTATTTTATAAATAATCAAAAAATTAATTTTATATTTTAATTTTAAATTTTTTATTTGAGTGTCTAAAGTTGGTGCCCATATTGGTCACATGACCATACAAGGATGCTCCTTACTATTGTATGTATATAGCATATCGTCACTTTCTCATCATTATGAAAATCAATTTTTTTTTTTGATAAGATATGAAGATCAAATTTGTTGCTTCATTGTAATATTCTTTTCATTTTAAAATAGTGTTATTTTAGTAAAATATTCACCAAAACAATATATGCTATTGATATAAATATAGATAAGTACACACAAAATTGTGTGACCTTCATCCAAGATACTGAATAATGGGAGTTTTAGATCTTTATATATAGTCGAAATTTCACCCTCATCAAAATACTTAAAGTGTGATCTTTCTTTATACACGGTTTTTTATCTTGAGAGAAAGAAGAAAATTTGTTTGAGTGATAGTGATGGGTGGTTTACACTCATAAAAAAATCTAATAAGAATTTATCTTTATCTATGCAAGTGGACCCATCTTTAAACTTCAAATCACATGTACTTTGAATAAAATTTAATTTACTTTAAACTTTATATTTTACATGAGATAAGATGATAAAATTTTAAACTTAATAACATACCCACCGAGAATAAGTTGTTGCCAATAAAAAATTAAATTAATTATTATACACTAGGAACAAATTGTTGTTGATTAAAAATTTAAATGGGGAACAAGTAGTTGCCGATACAAATTTTAAATTAACTATTATACACGGGGAGCAAGGTACTTGCCGATGAAAAGCTTAAATTAACTATTATATAGGGGAATAATTTTTTCTGATGAAAATTTTAATTAACTATTATACACGGGGAACAAGGTACTTGCCGATGAAAAGCTTAAATTAGCTATTATATATGGGAAATAATTTTTTCAGATGAAAATTTTAATTGTTGATAAATTTTTTTGTTGTTGATAAAAAATTTAAATTAACTATTCTAAATGAGGAAAAAGTTTTTGTCGTTTAATATTTTACATTTTTACGTCACAATTGTTGATAAAAATTCTAAATTAATTCTCATACACAGGAATAGAGATGATATGATTTTGATTTCCGAAGACACTATTCTCTAAAGTTTGAACTTTATGAAACTTTACAATAGCTATTGGTGTGTCTATTTCCCATTAATCAACATTGAATCTAATATAAATTAAAATTATCATCTATATTTGTTTCTGACTTTTTTTGTCTATTTATGTTTATGTAATGTGTTAATTGTATCATTATGAAACATTTTATGTATTATCACCAATCACAATGACTATATTTAATTATCAATAATATTATATCCATGTTATCTTATTCCTTATAATCTATGTCTATTTTATTTATGCATTTTATTACAACTTCTTTTTATTTTCCTCACTTTAAACAATTTTTTTTAAAAATCAATATTACACCCGTGACGACGAAACGCACTTCACGAAAAATAACACGCCAAAGGCGCGTCCTGTGCGTATGCACGGGTATGTAGCTAGTTATTTCTTAAAATGGAATGCTTAAATCGTGCATCGGTATCTCGGGCACTGTTTAACAAAACCCTTAAAAAATTAAGAGTGCCAAAAATATTTTAAAACTTGTGTATTAAACTTTTTTAAAATATACCGTATAAAATACTCTCTTGGTGATTGGAGCGGGTTAAAATATATGGGGTGTATTTACCAAGGCCAATACATTAGTCAACATCCAAATAAAGGCCCAATAATTGAAGGCTCAGTACGCGAAAGGATGTTCAAACCCAAACTTGACAAAAACGTGTTATAAAGGCGAGACCCTCATCTTTGGCAAGGCGAGAGGGCGAGTCGCTCACGATGCTCATGATCCCATGATCTACCTGAGTAACCGCTGCTTTACCCACTATTTATTTTGTTCGCTCCCACGATCCTTACGACCAGGAACGCGATTGGAGCAATGAATTTATGCTTATCCCACGTTCCCCATGATCAGAGTGTTAAGAGGCACATGATCAATGTATAGTGGGAGAACGTGAGGTTGATTAAGGAGAAGAAAAAGAGCAGGAAGATTTTCCCTCATGTAACCTATAAATACCTATGATAATAATGAAGAAAGGACCGGCTATTTTTGTTATCAACAGTCCAATTTAATTACTTTGCATACCACCCTAAGTGTTTACCAGAACATTTTGGTGCCCACCGTGGGGCTGCGGTAAAACGATTCCCAGCCTACCAACTAGAAAAACGAGCAAGTGCAAGTAAAGATCCATCCATGTCAGGAACCCAAAACCATGGAACAACCACACTGCAAGTTGCAGTTGAAGAGACCAGAAGCTTGCAAAGGAAAATAGCGACAATGGAAAAGGAACATGTAGAACAAAATGCAGATTCAGATGACGAAAACCTCATGGAGTCTCAGCCTTTAGCCCAAGCTCTCTGGGATGCCAAAGTCCCATACAACTTCAAATCTCCACATCTACCAAGGTTTGATGGGAAGACTCGTCCATTGGAGCATCTAATGGCCGTTGGAACTCAAACTGCCATCATCAGTGCAGCAGAACACCTTAGGTGCAAGCTCCTGTCAGGAACAGTCAAAGATGCTGCCCTGCGTTGGTACATGAACTTACCCAGAAATTCCATTGAGAATTATACCGATTTTCACAAAAAATTCATTCACCAATTCTCTGGGACCAAGCATATCAAAGTAACAGCGACTAGCTTGTTCACTATTCGTAAAACCATGTTGAAACCCTCAGAGAATATTTAGCCAGATTCAGCGAAGCCACAATCAAAGTATCAAATCCCAACCAGGAGGTGTTTGTGGCTGCTTCTTCGATGCAAGAAGTAATGAAAAGGGCAAGCTGCTACATAAAAGGTGAGGAGAGCAATGCTGAAAAGCGTTCAAGGGACGCTAAGGAGAAAGTTGCGAAGAGCAACAACAGAAAAGGGCAGAGCTCGCAGCATCACCGAAATTGGCAAGCAAATGAATGCCAAAGATAAGGATATCGCAACAAGCCTTACTACCACTCCAATGGGAGTGGCGGTATGGCATACTCCCAACATAGACGATATCCATCAGACAGAGAATACACACCTCTGAATAGGGCCAGGGTACACGTCCTACATGAAATTCTACAAACAGGTTTAACACCTTTACCTCCCCCCGGGATGAAGAACGCCATCATGGGCTATGACGCAGAAGCATGGTGTGCCTATCACAGATGCAAATGCCACGACACCGAAAGATGCTTTCGGTTGAGGGATCTAATTGAAGACTTAATCAGAAGTGGCATTTATGCAAATTCTTGGAGAACGCCGCCAAGGGGCAAATCGCACTTCCAAGACAAGAGCAATATCCGCCTAAAGGTGAAGGCGATAAAGGAAACAAAGGAGAGAAAAACAAAGTGGCGGTAAATACAATCGGTGGAGGATTCGCAAGAGGAGGCGAGTCCAACTCCGCCAGAAAACGCTATGTTAGACGCTCAATGTTTGAAATCTGTTCAGTAGGGCATATGACTTTCCCCAGAATTCTAGAAATCTCGTTCAGTGCTGAAGATGGGCGAGATGTCATACCACACGATGATGACCCTCTGGTGGTTCAAGTACAAATCCTCAATTGTGATGTGAAAAGGGTCATCATCGATTCCGGGAGTTCAGCAGATATCTTGTACTGGGAGGCATTCAAGGCGATGCGATTATCATATGAACAACTAAAACCATACAGTGGATCTCTTGTAGGATTCGCTGGAGAGCAAGTCGACGTCATGGGCCACATAACCCTGTACACCACCTTTGGCGTAGAAAAAAACGCCAAGACGATTAAGGTTAGATACCTGGTAGTAAAAACTCCCTTTACTTCTTATAATATTATCATTGGGAGTACATCGTTCAATACCCTGGGCGCAATCATGTCGACGTTGTACCTGGAGATGAAGTACCCCTTGAGCAATGGGAAGGTAAGAGTAGTCAAAGGAGATCAGGCACTGGCAAGGAGGTACTGTGAATCAAGCTTGAAGATAAAACACAGAATGGTGAAACCAAGATCACCCCCAAAGTGCAAAAGACAAACAAACGGGGTTAACATGGTGAGCACAACGGATCTGGATTCTCGTGAGGAATTCCAGGATAAGCGAGTTAGCCCAATCGAAGAGTTAGAGCAAGTTCAATAGGAGACTCGCCCCATCAAATAACCAACATTGGGACAACACTTCAACCATCAGAGAAAGAGAGAATAGTCACCCTTCTGTGAAACAAAAAACAGTAATCACACACAAATTGTCCATCTCGCCAACCACCAGACCAGTATCCCAGAGAAAGCGGAAAGTAGGCGAAGAGCGAAGGGTTGCGATAACGGAAGAGATGGCAAAGCTGAAGGAAGCAGGGTTTATAGAAGAGATCAAGTACCCTACTTGGTTGGCAAACGTGGTAATGGTAAAGAAGGCGAATGACAAGCGGAGAATGTGCGTAGACTTTACAGATCTGAACAAGGCGTGCCCCAAAGATCCATACCCACTTCCAAACATCGACAGGCTGATTGATGGAGCGCCTGGTGACAAAAATCTGAGTTTCATGGACGCCTACTCAGGATACAACCAGATTAAAATGAATCCATTGGACGCCCCACATACCGCTTTCATGTCCAACACCTGCAACTACTTCTACAACGTTATGCCATTTGGGCTAAAGAATGCAGGAGCAACCTATCAGAGGCTGATGGACAGAATGTTCGCAAATCAGAAGAGGAGGGCAAGCATGATAAAGACTTGGCTGACATCTTGGGCTCAATAAGAAAATACAACATAAGGCTTAATCCCGCGAAGTGTTCCTTTGGAGTACAGGCTGGTAAGTTCATGGGATTCTTGCTCACTCATAGGGGAATAGAGGCAAATCCAGAGAAATGTCAAGCCATCATAGACATGATGAGCCCTACATCTGTCAAAGAGGTGCAACAGCTGACAGGGAGAATAACTGCACTATCTAGATTTTTATCTTGCGCAGGCGAGAAGGCATTCCACTTTTTCGCTACTCTGAGAAAAAGTGAAAGATTCACATGGAGTCCTCATTGTGAGGAAACTTTCCAGAAGTTGAAAGTATTCTTAGCCTTGCCACCCATTCTCACTCACCCTGATCCAGGTAAAACTCTGTACTTGTATCTAGTTGTATCCGAAAACGCACTTAGCTCATCAATCGTCCAAGAAGTAGAAGGGAAGGAGAAAGCCATCTATTTCGTAAGCAGAACCCTAAGAGGAGCGAAAACGAGGTATCAAAAGATATAAAGATTATCATTGGTAGTAGTGGTAACAGCTAGAAGGTTAAGGCAATACTTCCAGAGCCACAAATTCGTAGTAAAAACTGATTACTCCATCAAGAATGTGCTAAGAAAGCCAGATCTGGTTGGAAGGATGGTGGCGTGGTCAGTGGAGTTGTCAGAGTTTAGCAGACTTCGTTCTCGAGTTAACCAACCCCCCAAATGGGAACGACCTAAAACCATGGACCCTTTCTGTGGATGGGTCATCTAACATAAGAGGAAGCGGGGCAGGAGTAGTCTTGGAAGGGCCAGATGGAGTACTGATTGAGCAATCGTTGAGGTTTGCCTTTAAGGTGAGCAACAACCAGACAGAGTACGAGGCGTTGATAGTCGGAATGAAATTAGCAAAGGATATGGATGTATAAGAACTAAAAGTACAGAGCGACTCACAGCTAGTCGCGAACCAAGTGGCAGGGGAATTCCAAACCAAAGATCCCCAATTAGCCAGATACCTGGAGAAGGTCAAGGAAATGGCGAAACATTTCGCTATGTTTGAATTGGTGTACGTCCCAAGAGAGCAGAATTCAAGGGCGGACTTACTGGCCAAGCTCGCCAGTACCAAAAATCCAAGTAACCACCGTATCGTTATTCAAGAAACTTTGAAATTGCCAAGCATCAATGAAGTCATAGTAGGGATGGTCGTAGAAGAAGAAAAATGACAGAGCCCTATAATCCGGTATTTGCAAAAAGACATACTTCCCCGCAAAATGGACGAGGCAATCAAGGTGAGAAAGACGGCGGCGTGGTTTACAATGGTAGGAGATAAACTATAAAAGAGAGGTTTCTCGACCCCTATGTTACTATGTGTAAGTGAGGAGGAGGCAAACATGATCTTGAATGAGATTCACGAAGGATCCTGTGGGAGCCACATTGGGGCCAGATCGTTAACAGGGAAGATGATGAGGGCTGGTTTTTACTGGCCTAATCTGCATGACGACGCAGCCAGGCACATGAGGACTGGCGATAAATGCTAGAGTTACTCAAACCTACACCACGCCCCTAGTGAACCCCTGAAATCAGTGTTATCCCCCTGGCCATTTTTCATGTGGGGAGTCGACATCCTGGGTCCATTCCTCACATCCACAGCGCATGCTAGGTGGATCATAGTAGCGGTGGATTACTTCACTAAATGGGTGGAAGCGGAACCAGTGCCAAGCATATCAGCGGATCAGATGAAGAAATTCTACTAGAAGAAGATTATCTTCAGATTTGGATTACCCAAATATATCGTCTCATACAACGACACCCAATTCGCCAGCGAGAGAGTAGTGGAGTACTACAGAGAAAATGGAATTCAAAACACCTTCATCTCTATGGAGCACCCTCGGGCTAATGGGCAAGCAGAATCAGCAAACAAAGTCATCCTCAGAGCTCTAAAGAGAAGAATCAACTCCAAACAAGAGAGTTGGGTTGAGCATCTCCCTGGGATACTGCGGTCATATCATACAACGCCACAGTCTTCAACTGGAGAGTCGCCTTTCACATTGGTTTATGGTGCAGACGCTATGATCCTAGTAAAGATACAACCTCAAGCTGGAGGAGAGACACTTTGACACTACATGAGAACAACGCCGCATTGGAAGAAAGCCTAGGTTTACTCCCAGAGTTAAGAGAGAAAGCCCACTTGAAGGAATTCGACACCAAAAAAAGAGCGGCGAGGAAATATAACACAAGGGTCATTCCAAGGAAATTCAAAGAAGGCGACTTAGTGCTAAAGAGGCCTATGGGCAGAGACACTTGAGGAAAGATGACAACCAATTGGGAAGGACCTTTTAGGATCCACAAAGCCTTTGAAGGAGGAGCCTATAGGCTCGAAACCACGAATGGTGAGGTCATGCTTAGGACTTGGAACATCGCCAACCTAAAGTTCTACTACAGCTAGGCGATATGGTCTGTGAGTGGTCTCGCCAAGGCGGGATCATGTTTATTTTTCAATGGCAAAAAAGATTTAGGTTTTAGTTTACATTTTTGAATTTGTATTCCATTTTCTCACATGTACTAAAATCAAGAAGCTGATGAATAAAGGATAGTGGGACAATCTTTTCTCTTGCAGTAGCAAGAGTTTTTATTGAGGCCTACTGTTTTCAGAAAGATTACAATGTGTTATTTAATCATTGGATTGACTCGTTTTTAAGCAAATTACAAAAGTTACAAAATCAATAAAGAATCAACGTTGTGTGAGACTAAGGCCTCAGCCATAAAGAGATGAACAAAAAGGACTTTGTCCTCCAAGAAGTTCACGACAAAATGAACAGAAAGGACTATGTCCTCTAACAAGTTCAAAAGGAATAAACAAAAAAGATTTTATCCTCTAACAAGTTTAATTCCTACACCGCCATGTAAGTTCAAGGCTTTGGCGAGTGTAATTATCTAGTAAAAAAAAACATTACCAGCAAAACCGTGTAAGACTAAATGCATCGGTTAAAAGGGAATAAACAAAAAGGATTTTATCCTCTAAGAAGTTAAATCCCGACACCGCCATGTAAGACTGAGGCTTTGGCGAGTGTAATTATCTGGTAAAAAAGAAAAATATAATACCAGCAAAACCGTGTAAGGCTAAGGCATCGGTTAAAATGAGTAACAAAAAGGACCACGTCCTCTAACAAGTTTAACTCCTACGCCATCATGTAAGTCTAAGGCTTTGATGAGTGAAAATATCACCGCCATGTAAGGCTAGGGGTTGGCGAGTGAAATTGTCTGGCGAATTAAAGTACCCAGTTTAAAGTGAAGTAGCCATTGTTAATTCAATTGGTGAATTAAAGTGAAGAAGTAACCTAGTCGTCGAGACGTTTGGCGAATTAAAGTGCAACAACACGAAGTTATTAAGTGAGCACAATGGCATCACCAACGATTCGATCAAGAAATCAGAAAGCGAGACAACTCAAAAGCAGACACCTCGCCAAAGAAGAAAGATATTTTCTTTTAAGTCATCATCCAGGTATGACAAATACGTTTATGAGCATGCAAAAAACAGAAATAGAATGTTTTGAAAATATGAACATGCAAACTGAAAGAATGACAAAGAAACAATAGCAAAAGGAGAATTTTTATTCAATTTGTTTAGCAAGGTTTATTATTACATAATAGACTTAAGATCTAACAAAATCTCCGCTCTATTAGCAAGGTTTATTATTACAATAAGCCCTAAATCTAACAAGAACCGGGCTCGGGTTTCTTCTCCGCTATGGGGTTTTTTACGTTGGACTCCATCGTTACTTGGGAGCGTTCTTGATCTGAATCCCAAGAATCTTCTTCAGGATTATATGTCTTCAAAAACTCAGCATAATCTGAGTCGGTTTTGTCAGAATCTGAGACCTCCACCTCCCTAATTTGACGTTTGTTTCTCTTGGGTTTTTTGGTAATGGCATTAGAGGAAGAGGTTTAGGAAGAAACAGACTTAGGAGCACCAGTTTTGGGATTTTTGCGCCTAGGAGCAGCGCCGGATTTCTTGGATATTATATCCATGAGTTTAGCTAAAGAAAAATAAAGAGAAGAGAATAAGAGAAGGTGTGAAGAATTAGTTGGGTGAAACCTCCTTTTATAGGGTTTTTACAAAGAAGAAATTGTGGTTTCACGATGGACACATTACCCAAGGTATAGTGGTAACTGCTTTTTGACTTGACCACTTTGGAAATCGTGTTTTGGGTGCATTTTTCGAGGGAGTGGGGAAGATTAGGAGCATGTTAACTGTGATTTCCGTTAGAAACGATGAAGAGCGAAAATAAGGGCGTAACATTAAGAGATAAGCATGCAAAAGAGATAAGTATACAAATAAGACTAAATAATAACACAAATATTAGTTAAAGAGGTAGAAGTTCAAAAGTTAACGCCCTTGGGCGAGTACAAAACAAGTTAAAAAATATTACAAAATAAGGCACGCAGGCCTAAATACATCAAATGGGGTAAGAAGAAAATTAAGTAGCACCAGGGAGAGTGAAGGGAACTATCTTGCCGTCCAGAATCTTGTTCAAGGCATCGAACTCGCCCAACTTGGTAGCATCTATCTCTAGGAAAGCAATCTTGAGTTTCTCCAAAGCAAATTGGAAACCGTCATCATATTGGGAGCCGAGGTCCACCTGCAACTCGTTCACCTTGCTGGTAAGGGCGCCTCTCTCCTTAACCAGTTCGTCACGCTGAGAGATGGCGTCATCCCTCTCCTTGACCGCTGAGGCGAGCTTCTCCCCTTGAGTCTTCACCTCCTCCCTCAAACCTTTGACCTCATTCCATTCATCTCTATTGATCCATTGGTGTACTCGGGAGAGCAAAAGAATAAGTGTGGGTGTATTTGATCAGTTCATTTCTAATGTACTTTCTTCTATCTTATGCTACGACAATTATATGATTTCTCCCATCATTTTTAGTGTTTTTAATGTGTTTCCTATGTTTAGCTTAGTTTTGATTTTATTTATTTTCGCTACTTATTTTCTGAATAAATAATAATTTGACACTTTCTCAGTCTGCAGACCATAACTAGAGTTACGAATATCGGATTGAGGCGCAGGAAGATGCATTGGAAAGATAAGAGAAAGAGCTACAACTTTCATGTTGAGACCAGAACCCCGAAGCACAAATGTGTCAAATAATTGTGTCATGTCCCAGACTTTAAGTAATTTAATTATTTTCGACCCAAACTTATGTTTTCGGCCCGTAACTTTTGGAGCCCGTATTATTTAAACCAAAACTCGGCCTAGGGTTAGGCATTTTGTCATTCTTGAAAACGGAAACCCTATGGCAGCTTTTGCCATGGAGAACTAAAAATCTCTATTGATCCATTGGTGTACGGAAACATCGTTCATGACTTCTTGAGGTTCAGTTCTTAATAGTAATCCAGTTTAATTGTTTATTGCCTTCTCTTATCAATTCATGCTCTTTATTTATTTATTTATTTATGACACTCGAATATAGCGATGCTTAATCTCTGTTTTGAGTTATATTTGTGAGACTTTTCGGATTAATTCATCGCTTGTATGACTAGTTCGAATAGGAATTGATATAGGTTTTTCGCGCTTAGCAAAAAGGGATTGGTTGAATTATGTCATGATACAAACCATGTTTTAGGTGACGCTTGTTCACTACCATGGTTAGTTGAACACATTCTTTGCTTAATCGAATAAATTTGTATAAAATTGTTTATCGCTTGTATAATCGGTTTTATAAGCCAATCAAGGTATGAAGATATAAACATTATTTTCTATGAACCGATGATAGAATCATAACGAAGTTTTCCTAAAAACCAATGGATTGGTTGTCTTTTATCAATTGAATTTCTAATAATACTCTTTCGATCTAAACAAACCAAAATCCCTATATTTAATTGTGTTATTCATTGTTCTTATTTTTACTAACTAACCAATCAGAGATCCTTGTGAGACAACCAAGGTTAACTACCTTGTACTACTCGTACTACTCTTTAATTAAAACTTATTTTTGACCGCGCACGACAGCGATCAGGAACATCCCCCTCTTCATCAGTGCCGACCTCCACCTTCTTGGGAATTTCAATAGAAATGCGCCCAGACTCCTCTTGTTTCCTTATCTTAGCGCTTTTGGAGGCGGACTCCTCTACCACCAGCTGTGTGAGAGGATCCACCAAGTTAGCGGCGACAGCAGCTTTCTGTTTCGCCTCTCTGGCCTTTAGTACAAAGGCCACATTTTCTTCTACAGATAGGGTCGACATAGAAGCTACAAAACCAAACATATGAGAAATAGAGTCAATAAATAATAGTAGTTGGCATAAGAAAAGAACAAAATCCACAGCAATAAAAGAAGGGATAAAAGATTACTTACACATATATTCCCCAAGAGACTCAGGGTTTGTTTCTTTGGTGATCAGATCGCTAGAACCCATCACCTTAAAGGAGGCGAGAAACTTAATAGCCTCTCGCTCATACTCATCAAGAGTCCCAACTTTAGTTCCCCTTATGAGTCTAGGGGAAGAAGACCAGTAAAAAGGAAATAGGGGTTCATCAAAAAGAAGGTCACTAAAACCCTCACCACAACGAAAACGGACAAATGTATCTCTATAATTTTTGAAGTTCGAGGCAAACAGGGTGAAGAATCCCCGATTAGCCTGACCACTAATAGAAATGAGAGAATGAGGTGATACGTGTTTCACTTGAAAGAAACAGAAGAAAATTCCCACAGTAGGGACTATCACAAGGTCGCGACAAACGACTTCGAAAGCCTTAACAAAGGCCCGACTATTAGGGTGAAGTTGGCAGGGGGCGACATTCATGGCTTTTAACATTTGACCCTCGAAGGCAGTAAAAGGGAGCCATAGGTTAAGGGTCTGGATGACACGAGTATACATATAAAAATAATGGGGCTTTTGGGTATTGACAGTAGTAACATACTCGCCCTCGTTAACAGGATCATTTATGATAAGATTCTCATGCTCAGGATCGGATAACTTAACCGCTTTTCTAAACGTAGAAACAAAGTCGTGAGTGGTGAATTTAGAAGAGATCTCCATTGATGTAGAAATCGTTGAGACGAAGTCTGCAACAATTAAAGAACGTTTGTTAGGGTTTTTTGAGGTAAATGAAGATGGAGAGATAATGACAGAATCACTATCGTTTCCGCTACTATCACTGTCACTACCACTACTCCCAGATTCAAAATCACTAGAATTAACTTGGAACCCAAACTATTCCGTAAAGTAACCGCTAGTGTTAAGGGTTCCGTCAGCCCTAGTGTAATGGGAACGAACTTGGCGTTCCCAATCAGAACCCACAGAGGGAATTTCTAAGGGGTAATCCCTTGCATCACTCAAATCTCGCAAAATAACCATGATCTAAACACAACAGAAATAAAAAGACTTAAGGAAAGGAACGACAGAATACCTTTTAGAAGTTAAACGATTGAGAATCGGAAAAATCGGGAGAAATGGAGTATGTGGCGTATTTATCGCTAGAAATCTGGAAGAAAAGGAAGGGATTAGATTTCAAAAGGGTAGAAATTGGAAGAAAGAAAAGGAAGTGAAAAAATCGTAACAAAGGAGTAAAGCTGCATTTATAGGCGAAAAGCTGACAAGAAGTGGAAACGTTCAGTTACCCATTGGGTAAAACAATGTATGGGAACTGTTGGAACAAGAATGGTTTTTCCACATAAATCCTTGATCTTAATGAGGTTTTGATGATAACAAAGTATTAATGCAAAATTGGAGAACACTAATGATTTATTTAAGTGTGCAGAAAGTAAGAAGATAGAATCTGAGAAGTCAAGAATATAAGATAGCATCTGAATGACTCAGAAGGTTTGAGTGCACCAAGAAGTGCTTTACAACTTGTCAGAAGACAAAGACTCTCAGAAGCCAAAAGAGCTTATCAGAAGCAACACAATATACACTCATAAGCTACATCGTTTTTAAAGATAACAATTCTGATAAGGCCAAGTCTCAAAGACATTCCCTTCAAGCATAAAGGAATTACAAGATGACTATAGCAAAGACAAATCCATGTCATCTAAATCAGTCAAAAAGGGATATGAAGACAACGATACATTATTTCCTCTTCTGTGCAAACATCTAAATTCGAGGAACAAAGGGGCAGAAGTTGTTTGCCTATTTTGGGAAAACAACAAAATGAATATCCGGGCAAACTGTTGTACCTTCAACGGTCTCATTTCAAACGTCTCTATTCATCTACCTATAAATAGAAGACCTCTTTGAATTGAAAACGTGTGGTTGGAAAACAAGTCGAAAAATTGATCAGTTAAAGTCAAGTCAAAAAGCTCCAATCAACTGCACAAAGTAGTATTCTCATACGAAGCTTAACTGAAGAAATCTGCACAAGACTACAAACTCTGAAGTGTATCAACTCCAATCAAGACTTTAAGTTTTGATTACTTTTGTAATAGAGTCTAGTCAATTGGTGTAATTTAACCTAGTCTCTTGCTTTAGTGCTTGAGTAAACTGGAAGTCTCTTGTCTGCGTGCTTGAGCAATTTGAAAGTCTCTTGTTTTTGTGCTTGATCAATTTGGAAGTCTCTTGCTTTTGTGCTTGAGCAATTTGGAAGTCTCTTGCTTGTGTGCTTGAGCATTGTGAAGTCTCTTGCTTGTGTGCTTGAGCAATTGGTATAATCTTTAGTGATTATAGTGAACTCTCTTGTAGTACAAGAGGACTGGAGTACTCTCGGTTTGTGAGGGGAACCAGTATAAAATTTTGTGTGCATCTCTTTCTCTTTTGTATTTATTGGTTGTGTTTTTTATTTCGCCGCTGCACTCATAACTCTGATAGATCTTTGAATCTAGAAGAATTTTTAATTTATCAAAACACAATTCAACCCCCTTTCTTGTATTTTTCCCACCTTCAATTGGAATCAGAGCTCGGTTCTGTTGAAATCACTTAACAGTGAGACAGTAGATCCTGAAAAACACCATGTCTAATCTGCCATACTACTCAAATGACGATCTTACGAACTTTAGCTGGTGGAAGCAAAAGTTCTATGGTAGTAATGAAAATGAAGAGAGAGAAGAAGAACGTCAAGACAAAAAGGAAGAATAATCTCAAGAGGAAAGCTCATCTATATCCTACAACGAAGAAAGCATTATTGGCGGAATGATCAATCAAGTCAAAGGAATCTATGATTCCCTTTGGACATGCAGTGGAAGCAGCAAATCAGAATGCAATGCTGACACACTGACGCAACAATATCAACTGTTCACTATGGAAGAATGAGAAGACGTTGAAATCATGTGTGCAAGATTTCAAAGTCTAATAGATGAACTCAGAACAATGTAAAGAAGCTATAACACTATTGAGCTAGTAGCAAAACTAATGAGCAGTCTATCATCTTATTGGGAGCACGTGAAGAGGTCTATTGAAGAAAGTGAAGAGTTTGAAGAACTGGATCTTGATTCTCTCCTAAGCAAACTCAGAAGCTACGAGGTGGCTCTAAGAGAAAAAGGAAAGAAGAAGATCAATTAGTCAGATGAAGAAGTCAAGTTAGACATTTTGAGTAGTGACTCTTGTCATACCCCATTTTTTGACTTTCAGTCCTACTTAATTTGTATTAAGTTAGTTTTGAAGTATGTTGTCTTGTGTGACTTGAGCAAGTGTAAAGTCTCCTGCTGTGTGTTCTGGAGCAAGTGTATAATCTTGTGTGATTATAGTGAAATCCCTTGGAAGTGCAAGGGGACTGGACTACTCTCGATTTGTGAGAGGAACCAGTATAAATCTGTGTGTGCACTCTTCTTTCTCTCTCTCTGTTTATTTGTGCATTGTGTTTATCTAGCTTTCTCATATCCGCTGCATTTACTCTTACAAAAGCTAGAAAAGTTTTAACTTCTCAAAACACAATTCAACCCCCCCCTTCTTGTGTTTTTTCACACCTTCAGTATAATCTTGGTGATTATAGTGAACTCTCTTGTTAAAAGACAAGGGGACTGAAGTACTCTCAAGTTGTAAGGGGAACCAGTATAAAAATCTGTGTGTTCTCTCTTTCCCTATCACCTTCTC
Organism: Trifolium subterraneum; assembly: GCA_951799995.1. Taxonomy (NCBI): domain Eukaryota; kingdom Viridiplantae; phylum Streptophyta; class Magnoliopsida; order Fabales; family Fabaceae; genus Trifolium; species Trifolium subterraneum. The sequence goes on along the minus strand of OX637465.1, from coordinate 1,313,790 downwards.
TAGCTTGTTTCAGTTTAATTTGTGTGATTGAATTATCCACTGTCAATATTAACTCTGATAGATTTTGTAATCTTGAAGAAAATTTTAAATCCTCAAAACACAATTCAACCCCCCCCCCCCCCCCCCCCCCCCCCCTTCTTGTGTTTTTCATACCTTCAATTGGTATCAGAGCTCCGATCTGATTACTAATCACTTAATAGTGAAACAGCAAAGATCCAGAAAAACACTATGTCTGAAAAAACACCACTAGCTATCAAAGATTTGTTAGAACAAAAATGGTTCTTAGAACAAACCCCAAGAACTTAATAAAGTTTTGATGATAACAAAGTATTAATATGCAATTGAAGAACTCTAACGATCACAAATGAAAGTGTGCAGTTAAACTAAGAAAACAGATTCTGAGAAGCACAAACACTACTACAAATTTGACTTTTTACATCCGGCCAAAAGTACTTATTACATCTGGCCCCCTTTAGATGTAAACTTATGAGATATAGTAAGTTGGACACTTTTTACATCAGGTTCGCATGTCAGTTGATGTGAAAAGCATTTTTTCAATTATTTTTTACATCTGGCCAAAGCTTTCCCCTGATGTAAAGGCCAAGCATTCCACAGATGTAAAAGCTTCACTTTTCACATCTGCCCAATCTAACCACTGATGTAAAAATTTCACTTTTTTTTAAAAAAAATCTTGCGATTTTTTTAACCCACGTACCTACGTATAATCTGCATATATATATATATATATATATATATATATATATATAATAGACACAATCCAAAATTAAAAATCAAAAACATTGATACTACAAATTTCTAAAGCATTCAACATGTGAATTAAGGCAAATAGTATTAAAGCAAATTAGTAATATCATTAATATGACCATTCAAAATCCAAAATTAAAATTAAGGTCAAAACAATTCACAATAACTTTGCAGCACTATCATCAAATTAATACCAATACACTATCGTAAGCACCAACCTAGCTAGCTCCCTTCCTCAGCACCACCGTTATCGTCAAAATCAATCTCAGGGTTATATAGATGAAGAAAACAAGTTGCCCAGCGGTTTCGCAAATCATACAGCTTTTCTGTGTTTTCGTTGTTTTCATTTTTGATAAGTTTGACAGATACCTGGCCTCCAATCTTAGTAATATACTGAATGGCGAAAAGGTAAACAACAGTGAGCCCAAACCTGAATCGAAACAATTAAAACTAGTCATAATAGTGAAATATTTTACTCAATATTGCAAAAAGAAAATAACAGAATATTCAATGAACTCTAGAAAGTAGAACCACAATGACAAGGAGTGATTTGGATTCTCACTTCATTACATCAGAACTAATAACTCCGTAAAGATGTGCGTACGCCAACTCAAAAGGTAACTGGAGACATATTATGCTGAAGATAATGATAGCATCGTTTCTGAATCTCATAAAATGCCATAACCACTCATATCTCTGAAATACTTCCTTCCCTTTTACTCTATCAGCCTCAAATACTTTAATGAGTTCCATTGGCGACTGTAGGGAACTGTCCTTCCTTCCTGGAATCTTGTACCCCGGATCAGCTGCAGCTGCAGAACTAAGAGGCCATCTACAAGCAACACCGCAACATGAGAGAAAAATCATCTCGGAAAGGGTAGTAACACATAAGAAAAGTGAATGTATTGATTCCAAAAGAAGTAAAAACTACTCCATCCATTCCAAAATAACGGTCGTCTATGGTTTTTCCACACAAACTAAAAAAAGCTATAAATACACAAAAGAATGTTGCAATTTTACAAAGCAATCCTTATTATAACTATTGATTGTTTACTCGTTGTCATAAATGTATAGCGGCATCTATTGACTTGAAAAAAGTGCAGACAATGTTAGTTTAAGGGTAGAATGGAAAAAAAAATTAGTAGATGTCATATTTCAAAAGCAAAACAGGACATATTTTGTATATCTTTTATATGCTAAAACGACATTTATTTTGCAACGGAGGGAGTAAATCATTACCTGGCTAAAAGTGCTGAATTTTTACGTTTCCACAATTGACAAAACATTATAGCCCAAAGTATCACTGCGACAAAGAAAACAGGAAGCACTACTAACTTCATTGACCTGAAATGTAATACGTCATATAAACCACTTTGGTTAGATGCAAAAATAAAGCTGCGACAGCATAAACAAACACCACTAGGCAGGTTGGCTCACCTAAAATCAATCAATTGCAATGTAAGACCAAATGCAGCGAGGACGAACATCCATCGTGTGTACATTCCAAGAAAAGCAAAATAGATTGCAATCTACAGATTGTTCATTCATTCATAGGATAAGGATAATGAATAATATCATTTTCATATTGTGTGGTAAAGCCAATAATCATATTTTACCTTTGCCCCATAATAAGAATACATGCATCTGAAGCATTCAGGAGTTCTGAGAGAACCAATTCTGAAGGAAGCCAATCAGAAGCTACAAGTGTCTTAGAAAAGCAAGTATGAAATTAACAACGAAGATAGAATCTAAGAAGCTCAAAGCAAATCTATATACATCTGGAAGCATTCAGAGGTTCCGAATGAACCAAGTCTGAAGAAGGTTTATCAGAAACTACAAGAGTCTCAGAAGCAACAGAATGATCAAGAAGCAAGAAAAGTCTGTCAGAAGCAATTTAAGTGTACTCTCAGAAGCTACACAAGAATAATCAAAGCATGTAAATCTGATGGAATCAAGTCTGGATATGTTCTCCCTCAAGCTTAATCTACTCAAGGACGAAATGGATGCTGAGTGTCTCAAGTCCAACAAGTCAAGAAAGGGAATATCAAGACAACGGTATTATTATTACCTCTTCTATGCAAATGAACTATCTTCGAGAACCAGGAAAGAAGAAGCAGTTTGCCATTTATGGAATAAGTTAAAATATGGTATGAGAACCTTTCTAACGGGCAAACTGATCTCCTACAACGGTCTTATTTCAAACGTCTCTATTTGTAATGCCTATAAATACAAGACCTCCTTGAATTAAGACTGTTGGTTGATTGAATGATAAAACCTTTCAGAAGAGCTTAAATTTTGAAGCTGCACACAATAGAAAAAAAAAAGTGTTCATTCAAACCAAAGAACGTAATAACAAACATCTGCACAAGACTTAAACTCAATATCTTCATTCAACGTCAAAGTTATCTGTTTTGATAACATCTGTAAGAGTTAGTCATAGGTGCATCATTGTAAACAATCTTATTGTATAAGATTCAGAAGTCTCTTGCATTTGTGCTTGAGAAATTTTTAAAGTCTCCTACTGTGTGTTGGAGCATTAAGTGTAAGTCTCTTGCTGTGTGATCTAGAGCAACTTGTGAAGTCTCTTTTTGTGAGCTAGAGCAAAGTGTTGAAGTCTCCTGCTATGTGATCTGGAGCATTTGTGGTCTCCTACTGTGTGATCTGGAGCACGTGTAAAGTCTGTTGCTGTGTGCTTGAGCATTTGTATAATCTTGGTGATTATAGTGAACTCTCTTGTTAAAAGACAATGGGACTGGAGTACTCTCAAGTTGTGAGGGGAACCAATATAAAAATCTTTGTGTGTTCTCTCTTTCCCTATCACCTCTCTAGCTTGTTTCGGTTTAATTTGTGTGATTGAATTATCCGCTGCCAATATTAACTCTGATGGATTTTGTAATCTTGAAGAAAATTTTAAATCCTCAAAACACAATTCAACCCCCCGCCTTCTTGTGTTTTTCATACCTTCAATTGGTATCAGAGCTCCGGTTCTGATTACTAATCACTTAACAGTGAAACAACACAGATCCAGAAAAACACTATGTCTGAAAAAACACCACTACCTATCAAATATTTGTTAGAAAAAAATGGTTCTTAGAACAAATCCCAAGAATTTGATAAAATTTTGATGATAACAAAGTATTAATATGCAATTGAAGAAGACTAATGATCTCAAACGAAAGTGTGCAGTTAAACTAAGAAAACAGATTCTGAGAAGCACAAAGAAGAATACATGCATCTGAAGCATTCAGAGGTTCCGAATGAACCGAGTATGAAGAAGTTCCATCAGAAACTATAAGAGTCTCAGAAGCAACAGAATGATCAAGAAGCAAGAAGAGTCTGTCAAAAGCAATTTAAGTGTATTCTTAGAAGCTACACAAGAATAATCAAAGCATGTAAATCTGATGGAATCAAGTCTGGATATGTTCTCCCTCAAGCTTAATCTACTCAAGGATGAAATAGATGCTGAGTGTGTCAAGTCCAACAAGTCAAGAAAGGGAATATCAAGACAACAATATTATTATTGCCTCTTCTATGCAAAGGAACTATCTTCGAGAACCAGGAAAGAAGCAGCAGTTTGCCATTTATGGAATAAGTTAAAATATGGTCTGAGCACCTTTCTAACGGGCAAACTGATCTCCTACAACGGTCTTATTTCAAACGTCTCTATTTGTAATGCCTATAAATACAAGACCTCTTTGAATTAAGACTGTTGGTTGATTGAATGATAAAACCTTTCAAAAGAGCTTAAATTCAGAAGCTGCACACAACAGAAAGAAAGTATTCATTCAAACTAAAGAACGTAATAGCAAACATCTGCACAAGACTTAAACTCAAGATCTTCATTCAACGTCAAAGCTATCCGTTTTGATAACATCTGTAAGTGTTAGTCATAGGTGCATCATTGTAAACAATCTTATTGTATAAGATTCAGAAGTCTCTTGTGTTTGTGCTTGAGCAATTTGGAAAGTCTCCTACTATGTGTTGGAGCATTAAGTGTAAGTCTCTTGCTGTGTGCTAGAGCAAAGTGTTGAAGTCTCCTGCTGTGTGATCTGGAGCATTTGTGAAGTCTCCTGCTGTGTGATATGGAGCACGTGTAAAGTCTCTTGTTGTGTTCTTGAGCAATTGTATAATCTTGGTGATTATAGTGAATTCTCTTGTTAAAAAACAAGGGGACTGTAGTACTCTCAAGTTGTGAGGGGAACCAGTATAAAAATCTTTGTGTGTTCTCTCTTCCCTATCACATTCTCTAGTTTGTTTCGGTTTAATTTGTGATTTAATTATCCGCTGCCAATATTAACTTTGATAGATTGTGTAATCTTGAAGAAAATTTTAAATCCTCAAAACACAATTAAACCCCCCCCCCCCCCCCCCCCCTTCTTGTGTTTTTCACACCTTCAATTGGTATAAGAGTTCCGGTTCTGATTACTAATCACTTAACAGTGAAACAACAAAGATCTAGAAAAACACTATGTCTGAGAAAGCACCACTACCTATCAAAGATTTTGTAAACCTTAATTGGTGGAAACAAAAGTTTTTTGGTGACTTAGAAGAAGGAGAAGAAAGCAAGTGCAAGGAAACATCATCTATGCAAGAAGAGATCAAAACCAGTGCTAACAACGATGAAAGTTTCATTGAAGAAGTAATCAGTCAAGTCAAAGGAATCTATGATTCCTTATGGACAAATGATGAAGGCAATAAACATGATCAACAAATCAAAGTTGACTCCCTGATAAAACAATATGAATTGTTTATCCTGGAAGAAGAGGAAGACATTGAATCTATGTTTATTAGAGTTAAAAATCTTACAGATGAACTCAAGGCTATAGGCACGGACTATAGTGAAACAGATATAATACTGAAGATTCTCAGAAGTCTTCCTCACAAATGGAACATGTGACCACAAGAATTGAAGAAATGGAGAACATTGATGAATTATGTCTTCTATCTGTTATAATGTTCTCTCAAATGTTATGAAGAAGTGCTCAAAGCTAAAGAATATGAAGTCATGGACCTTGTGGAAAGAATGAGTAAAACAAACATGGAAAACAAAGTGGAAAGCTCCAAGTCAGAATCATCACAGCTCTTAAGTACACCCTCTTAATTGGAACAAGACAAACTTAGTAATGAGGAAGAATCATTTCTAAGAGAGCTACAAGAAGAGTCAGAGGATGAGTATCTTGAAAGATTCACTAAGAAGCTTGAAAATTGGAGAAGAGCAAAGGGTAAAGGAAAAATGGTGAACAGTCAAATGACTACTTGGGAAGAATTGGATATGCTTTCTGACAAAGAATCTGAAGAAGAAGAAAAAGATGAATGTACATTTATGGCTAATCATTCAGACTCTGAAGATGAGTCAGAACTGGAGCCAGAAGAGCTTGGACAGGTAATTAATTATTTATCCATAAATCAACTTCGTGGAGTTTGTTTTAGAATTATGTCCAAACTTTGTGCAATTTCACAAAAATATAATAATTTGAAAAATGAGTTCAGTCAAATCAGTGGGCAATCAAAAAGATTTGAATCTCTGTATGAAGACTCCTTAAGCAAAACAAAGAATTGCAAAAATGATTGTGGTTATTGTGATGAATCCTTCAAAGAACATGAGAATGTTCCTAAAAGGATTGATTACAAAAACAATGAGCAAAGAACAACATCTTTCAAGTGTCCTTATCTCTACTCTACCTTTACACCTGAAAGAACCAATTCTGCTAATATGCCTTTTAAGATAAATCGTGACTTCAGAGGTCTAGGTTGGAAAGAATCAGAACTTAAAGTTGATAACTTTGTGAATCTGAATCTCTCAAAACCTTCAACTTTTGAGAACATGAATCATACTTGTCTTAAGAGTAAATATCAACTCTTGTGTAAGCCTAATGCTTGTCAAGAGGCAGAAGGTTCTAAGACTAACCCAAAAGGACCCATCAGAAAGTGGGTACCAAAGAATAAGATTGTATTTATTTCAGGGCATCCATCAAGAAACCATGAAATTCCTAGTTCTTGGAGGCATATTATATGTAGAGGAAAAAGAGGTGTCATCTCAAAAGAATTCATTGACTATGAAGAGTGCATATACTATATAGGAGATGATGAAGAGCTTGAAAATGAGTCAAAACCTGAAATTAAAGATTTCTTAAAGAACATATATCAAAGTGACTCAGGAGATGATGAATGCTTTCCTTACTACACTCAAGAAGATTATGACACATCTTGGTGGGATGATGATCTTGATCATAATGAGTAAGGATGCTCAAAATAAAGGACACAATCATTCAAAATCTTCAACGTAACTCAAATCTAAATGATAGACAAGAAAGAGGACACAACCACTCAGCTTAATCTACTCATGGACAAAGATAATTCTGAGAGAAAACATCACGACTTCTTAAGGCTCTTCTGAGTACATACTGTAGTTGCTTATGATAGAACTATTTAAGCTTCTGAGAGTCTTCAAGTCTTTGATGTCTTTCAGAGCTTCTGGCTCTTAGTCAGACTCTATTCTTTTCACTTTTCTGCATACTTTCAAAGTAAATTTTTAGCATTCCAATTGTGCATATAATACTTTGTTATCATCAAAATCTCATAAAGCTCTTGGGGTTTATCTTGAGAACCATTCTTGTTCCAACAACGACATTAACAAAGGATGAGCTGTATGATTTGCGAAATCACTGGGTTGTATCAACTTGTTTTCTTTATGATGATGATGAGGAAGCTAGGAGCTAGGTTTGTGTAAAGTTACCGTGTATTAGTATTATTTTGATGATAGTGTGGCAAATTATTCTATGAATTATTTTGATTTGTATTTTAGATATTGAATGGTTGTATTAATGACATTATTACTATTTGCCTTAATTTAGATGTCGAATGTTGTCGAATTTGTAGTATCATGTTCTTGATTTTTAATTTTGGATGATGTTTGTTGTGAAGTTATGTTTATATATGAAAGTTATGTTATATATATATATTGGAAAATATATAGTTTCCTATTTTATTATTTATTAGATTCTAGTTTTTTATATGTTTTCTATTATTTCCTTTTATAGCTAGTTGTACTCTTATTATAAATATCAGCCTTGAGCTGATGAATAAATCATTACAGTATTCACATATTATTTTCTACATGGTATCAAGAGCTCCCGATTTTGGGGGTCTCGCTTCTGCAAAACCCTAGCCGCCGTCGTGTTAACATTTCGATCACGACAACCGATTTCCTGTGCGGTATTGTTCATTATGTGACACTATTCATGCACACTATTCACCAATACTACTGTTCACACGCACTGTTCACTGATTTTAATATTCGCGTGTACTGTTCATTGTCCGTGGTACTGTTCATTCACAAAAAAAATCTGCATCCGGTACTATTTGGTGGGTTATTAATTATGACTTTTTTTAATTCTCGACGATTATCATCCACCTTCAAATTTCGTCGTGAATGCAAATATTGTCATCGTTTGGGACATACTATTTTCCAATGTTGGAAATTAAATGGTCGACCTTCAAATCAGAAGAACAAAGGTGGACGTGAGGGTCGTGCATTCCAGGCGAGTAACTCTGATCAAGGGCAACAATCTACTTCACCTCAGGTTCCATTCACTACGGAACAACTAGAGAAACTGTTCAAACTCCTCGAGTCTCAACCTCCTTCTTGCTCTATAACAACAAAATGTAACTCTGCTTTTCTCGTGTCAGTTCCAATCATACTTGGATAATAGATTCAGGTACCTCTAATCACATGACAGGTGAATCCACTTTGTTCTCTTCATATAGTCCATGTGCAGGTAATCAAAAAATAATCAAAAAATAAAAGTTGCAGATGGCTATTTTTCAGCCATTGCCGACAAAGGGTCAGTTGTATCGTCTCCAATGTTAACTCTTAACAATGTCCTTCGTGTTCCAAACTTGTCTTGTAGTCTAATGTCCGTCAGTAAATTAGCCCAAGATATAAATTGTCAAACTACTTTTTTCCGATCTCACTATGTCTTTAAGGATTTGAACTCGAGAAAGATGATTGACAGCGCTAAGGAGAGTGGAGGACTCTACTACTTTGACATTGGATCTGCCTCACAACTACCTTCTAAAACAATAATTTCCTGCTTTGAGTCTTTTTTTGTTTTGAATAATAAGGATGACAATATTATGTCGTGGCATTTACGATTAGGTCATCCTAGTTTTCCCTATTTAAAACACTTGTTTCCAAAGTTATTTCATAATAAGGATATTTCTTTGTTTAAATGTGAAGCATGTGAATTTGCAAAACATCATTGATCTAGTTTTCCAATACAGCCTTATAAAACATCAAAACCTTTTTCTGTTATTCATAGTGATGTATGGGGCCCTAACCGTACGAGTACACTTTCTCTCAAAAGATGGTTTGTCATGTTTGTTGATGACCATTCAAGAGTGTGTTGGGTGTACTTGTTAAAGGGGAAATTCGATGATTGTCAGTCTGTATAGCATTTTTTTAAAATGGTGCAAAATCAATTTCAAACTAATATTCAAGTGTTTAGAAGTGATAATGGCAAAGAATACTTCAACACTAATTTGAGTGATTTCTTCTGTAAAAACGGGACAGTGCATCAAAATTCGTGTCCTAAAACTCCCCAACAAAATGGAGTTTCAGAAAGAAAAAATAGACACTTGTTGGAGGTGGCTAGAGATTTACTTTTCTCAAGTAAAGTACCAAATTATTTGTGGGGTGAAGCAGTTTTAACTGCTGCATATTTAATTAACAGAGTGCCCTCCAAAGTTCTTAATTTTCAAACTCCAATTCATATTTTCAAAGAATGTTTTCCTTTTGATCGTGTTTCAAATGATTTGATTTTAAAAATCTTTGGTTGCACAACTTTTGTTCATGAACATAAGAATATTAGCAAAGTTGAACCCTGTGCTATAAAATGTGTTTTTGTTGGATACTCTCCAACTCAAAAGGGATATAAATGTTTTGATCCAAAGAACAAAAATATATTTATCACTATGGATGTAACATTCTTTGAAAATAATCCCTTTTTCAATACTCATCTTCAGGAGGGGAATTTTAAGGAAGAAGACTCGTTTCAAACTGATATGTTTCATACTGACATAAGTTTTTTTAATTCATCTTTGCCAATATCACAAAATTTTGACACTAGCACTTCGGCACCAATAGACACTGACCATGATTCTTTATCTGATCCTACTCCTATTATGAGTAAGGAACTTAGTGAATCTGAGCCTACATTTTCTCATGAAGAACATGATTCTTTATCTGATCCTACTCTTGTTATGAGTAAGGAACTTGGTGAATCTGAGCCTACATTTTCTCATGAAGAAAACCGTGAGAATTTTGAAAACGATGTTCTAATTGAAATGCCACAAAATAATGAGTCATCTAAAGAGAATAGGTTTGAAGCAGGAAACGATATTTGGAAAGGAAAGATTTTTGTGAGGAAGAAACCGCAAAGAAAGTTATGAGTCCACATCTCAACAGCGTCATGAATCTGAACCGGGGAATGATCAACCTCCTAAAACCAGAAAAGGTAAGTCTATATCTATTTTTGAGAGTCGTATCTTGTATCCCGATATAAATGATCTTGTTGCCATTAGAAAATATGTTAGATCTTGCACTAAACACCCCTTATCCAATTTCATATCATATTCAAATTTGTCTTCATCTTTTTATGCTTTCACCTCAAAACTGTCTAGTGTAGAAATTCCAAAAAGTGTACAGGTTGCTCTAGAAGTTCCAAAGTGGAGGGAAGTTGTACTTGAGGAGATGAGAGCCCTTGAAAAGAACAAAACCTGGAGTGTTATGACACTACCGGATGGGAAAAAGACAGTTGGATGCAAATGGGTGTTTACTGTGAAGTATAATTCAGATGGGTCAATTGAAAGGTATAAGGCTCGATTGGTGGTTAAGGGTTTTACTTAGACCTATGGTATAGACTACTCAGAGACATTTGCTCCTATTGCTAAATTAAATACTGTCAGAATTCTCTTATCTCTTGCGGCTAACCTAGATTTGGCCCTACATCAGTTGGATGTTAAGAATGTCTATCTCAATGGAGATTTAGAAGGAGAAGTATATATGGACATTCCTCTTGGCTTTGAAGATAGGTTTGGATCAAATGTATGCAAACTGAATAAGTCTTTGTATGGATTAAAGCAGTCTTCTAGAGCTTGGTTTGAAAAATTCACCCAGTCCATGAAGAAACAAGGGTACATTCAAGGATAGACTTACCACACCTTGTTCACAAAGTTCTCCCAAGATGGGACAATAGTTATCCTGATTGTATATGTCGATGATATTGTTCTTACTGGAAATGATACAGTTGAAATCGGAAGAGTAAAAGAGAAATTAGCAGTAGACTTTGAAATCAAGGACTTGGGATCCATGAGATATTTTCTTGGTATGGAGGTTTCTCGATCAAAGGATGGTATTGTAGTTTCCCGACAAAAATATATTCTAGATTTATTGAAAGAAACAGGAATGAGTGGATGTCGACCAGCAGATACCCCCATGGATCCTAATGCAAAACTTTTGGAAGAAGGTAGTGTTCCTGTTGATACTGGAAGATACCATAGATTGGTTGGAAAATTGATTTATCTGTCACACACTAGACCTTACATTGCTTTCTGAGTTAGTGTAGTAAGCCAATTTATGCACTCTCCTTTTGAGGAACATCTTGAGGCGGTCTATAGGATACTAAGATATTTAAAGGAAAATCCCGGAAAGGGATTATTTTTCAAGAAGACTAATGAAAGGAATGTGTCTATCTTCACTGATGCTAATTGAGCAGGTTCAATCACTCACAGAAGATCAACCTCTGGATATTGTACCTATGTTTGGGGTAATCTGGTGACATGGCACTACAAGAAATGAGAGTTTTTGCTGCGACTCTTTTACAACAATTTAAATGTTGTTAGCAAATATAATGATTTAGCAGCAATACATAAGATTGATTTTGTGAGTCGCTGCCAAATATATTTTCTTAATTTTAATGTAAAAATAAATAAATTAAATGGACGTGCACGTTATGGTCAGTTTGTTAAAGTACATACTCTTTCAACGTGCATGTTTATTTTAAGAAAATGTCACTTTTATTTTTTCTCAAAATAACTTCATTAATTGTTTATTAATTATTGTTTAATGAATAGTGTATTTTAAATTTTATTTACACATTTATTAATACTAATTTTTTACAATAATTTTATTGTCAGATTTTTTTAAGTAATTTAGTGGCTACAATTTTATTGGAGTTTGAACTTCAACTCCACATATATCAATTTCATCTTTAAAGTAAATAAGTCAAGTGTCCAAAACTTGAATATAATTCCACATAATGCAATGTTTCTATCAACCAAATTTTTTATTTTTTAAAAAAAAAAATATGATACTAGTATTTACTGTATTATTGTGAGATGAGTGGAATGAAATTTTTAAGTTACATTTAATTAAGTAAAAAATATATATATTTGTCAAAAAAAAGTAAAAAGAAATATATTCAATCCATATTCATATTAATAATAATTGTTAGTGGTTTTCGTCAAAAAAAAAAATTGTTAGTGGTCAACATTGAAAACTTAACTCTCGGCCTTACCTCAATTCAAGCCTATTATTTTGCACCATATTCATTTTATAAATTTGCTTCTTTTTTTTTTTTCGTTTTTTTATTTTAACAAACTTTCTTGGAATGGTATTTGGAAAGCTCAATCTCCGCACAAGGTACGTCATTTACTTTGGCGCTTATGTAGAGGATGTCTCCCGACTCGTTCTCGATTGTTGGAAAGACGAGTGGAATGTACTCTCAGTTGTCCTGTTTGTGATGAGGAGATTGAGGATGAGCTTCACATATTCTTTAGGTGTGCAGTAGCCCGGGATAGTTGGAGTGCAGCTGGTCTGTTGTCTGTCTTACATAATGCTACGTACCAACAAACTAATGCTATGGACCGTATTTTCGCTGTTTGCAGCAATGAAAGTAGTGATATTGTTGGTAGAGTGGCTATGTTACTCTGGTGCATTTGGCAAAATCGTAATGATAAGCTTTGGAATGATAGTGTACAGATGTCGCGTCAAATTGGAAGACATGCTTTTGATGCTTGGAATGATTGGTACTCAGTACATAAGTTACAAAGTAATAATGTGAGCGGGACTACAGAAGCAGATTTAGTAAGGTGGGAGAAACTAGCTCTTGACTGGGTAAAATGTAACGTTGATGTTGTCTTTGTGTCTGGATCTGGAAGGACCTCGATGGGATTGTGTTTTCGCGATAATAGTGGTCACTTCATGGCTGGTATGACACAATAACAGCAAACTGTGATTTCACCTGTAGAAGGAGAAGCATGGGCTTTACTTTTAGCAATGGAAGAAGCCAGACATAGAGGACTGGATCGAGTTCAATTTGAAAGTGATTCGAAAGTTTTGATAGATGCCATTCATATGAAGCGTAGAGGCAACTCTGAGTTTTTGTCAATTGTTCATGATATCCTTAGTCTTATGTCATCATTTATAAACTTTGAGGTTAAGTTTGTTAGGAGGCAAGCGAATTTGGTTGCTCATACTCTTGCTAGGGCGGCCAATTCTTGGGCTAGCTTCCATAGGTTTGAGAATATTCCCTTTTGTATTGAACGTTTAGTTTTTAATGAAATGCAGTAAATTTGTTTGATTCAAAAAAAAATTAAATAAAGAAATTGAGTAGTGGCTTAGTGGGAGATGAACACGATTGAAATGGTCAGACACAAACAAAAAAAAGTGCAATTTCTGCTACTTACTATAAGCTAAATTTTCTTAAAACTGTCTAAAAATTCCACTTGCTTTCATTCATCATAAACAATCATCTCATACTGAAACTCTTAATTCATAATCCAAATTCAATACATTGAAAATATTCAAGTGCTGTTATTTCAAGAAGGTAAGGTACACTAATTTTATTTTATTTTTCCTTCTTAATTGATTTTTAATTTTCTTTTTATTTTCAACGAATTTTTATTTCTTCTTTTCTCTCATGTCAATTCTCAAACAAAGTTGAGATAAAATTGCAGGTAAAAAAAAAAAAAAAGAGGAAGAGTGCCACAAAAAAGTTATAGCAAGTATTAAAAGGACAGGTAATTTTAATCTCATACATATTAGTTTTTGTTTCTTGTGTAATTGTGTTAATAATTTAATAGTGATTTTCATTTTCATTATTGAATGCAGGGTAGAAGTTCACATACTAAACTTGTAAAGCTTGATTGTATAGAATTTGCAAGGAACCATCACTGCTACAACTAGTTTAGGAGGAGATGATGAAGATAAAGTTAGGAGAAATAATCAATATTGTAATCACATTCTTCGAAAAATATTGTAATCACATTTAATATATGTTCGTTTGTTTCTATCAATGGAAACAAATATCATATTGTAATAGTCTTTTATGATAATTTAATGTGTATATGTTAAGTAAATTTTGTTGATATTTTTACTTTATAAATATAGTGACATATTTTTTTTTTATAATATAGTGTCATTATTTTAAATTTTTAATAAAATATAAAATTTAACATGAATATTATAAAAAAAAATTAACATGAGTTATTAATTTCAAATATATTTATAAAAAATTATTAGTAATTTAAAAAATATATATATGTTATGGCAGCGACTTTAGTCGTTAAGATAAGTTAAATATAACAACAATCTTGGTTGGAAATATTAACTTGTCCCAACAAAAATTGTCGTCGGCATAATTACTAACAACGACAACATTAAATTTCGCTGCAAAACTTTTTGCAACGGAACTTATCGCAACAACCAGCAGCGACTTTTTTGTTGTTGGAGTAAATCACTATTGCAACAACTTTATACATTTTGCAACGACTTTCTTTGCTGCGAAAAATGTCTTTTCCTGTAGTGTGGAGGAGTAAGAAACAAGGAGTTGTAGTAAGAAGTAGTGCAGAAGCCGAGTTTAGAGCTATGGCTGAAGGTATTTGTGAAGGATTATAGATCCACAGAGTCCTAGAAGAGCTTAAGATGAAAATTGAGCTTCCGTTGAAATTATACTCTGAGAGTAAAGCTTCTATTAGAATAGCTCATAACCCAGTTCAACATGACAGAACCAAGCATATTGAGATTGATCGACATTTCATAAAAGAGAAGTTAGATGCCGGAATCATATGTCTACCTTTTGTAACTTCGAGTCAGTAAACTGCGGATATCTTGACCAAAAGTTTAGCAAGACCCACCTTTGAGCATTTGATAGGCAAGATGGGCATGATAAATATCTATGCACCAACTTGAGGGGGGGTGTTGGAAAATATATAGTTTCCTATTTTATTATTTATAGGAGATTCTAGTTTTTTATATGTTTTCTATTAATTCCTTTTATAGCTAGTTATTATATTCTTATTATAAATATCAGCCTTGAGCTGATGAATAAATCATTACAGTATTCACATATTATTTTCTACAATATATATATATAGTCTTGCTGGCCTGTGAGTTAGATTTAAAAAAATAAAAATAAAAAAATCAGGATTTAGAATTAAAAAGCGCAGGATTAAGTTTGCGTGCATCATCATGATTTTACATCTGTGGAAAGCTTGGCCAGATGTAACAAGTCCAAATTAATTTAAAAATAAATAATTGAAAAATTGGTCTTCGCATCAGCTAAAGTACGAACCAGATGTAAAATGTGTCTGACTTTCTACATCCTGTTCGTCTACATCTGACCGTGGCCAGATGTAAAAAGTGTTTTTTGTAGTAGTGAGTAACTAAGCATGCTTATATAAATTAACCACAACGGAAGAAATATAATCTCAACATTCTCACAAGCTTCAAGTAGTTAAATATCTCAACACAAACTCAACATGTAGTTCTCAACACAATTATTAAGGTTTGGCATTAAGCCTCATACAAACCAAAAGTAGCAACTCAAATAAGAAGCAATAGCTATAACGCATAGTCAGACAACCAACATCTACCCGGTGTTACAACTATCATAGCATAATACTAAGATAACCAACATCTATAGGAGTAGACTAGCCGACTCCTCACCACAAGTGAACTCGACGAGTACAAGCACGCCTCTTAATCCTTAGTCGGATCCTCAACCTGAGTAGCTGAACCACCCTAAATGGTTCGCAAATACACAAAACAGAGAGTTAAATACACATAATCAAATAAGATAATAAATGTGAGAAAGTATAGCATTATCCTCATGAACAATAATTTAAGTAATCAATGCTACTACTACGCATATGATCCAACTTTATGCTACTCAAAGTCACTTCATATCATAATATCACATAGGGATAAGATAAACAAACACCACATTAAATTCACATCCATTCCATTACCAATTTTAACACATAACACATTGCACAATTAATACACAATTCCTAATGCATTTAATGTCATCTTCATGTTATGTCTCTTAGACACCACAACATGCATGTGGTACCGTTTCTCATCTGTTTTGGATACAAGAATCCAAGCTCATCTATATTTGGAACAAGTAAACTCATCTATAAACTCGACTCATAAATGCATAGGTGCATACACATCAATATGCGATATCTCATCTATAATCTCATCATTGCATGTCATTAATGTACATGACCTCATCATCTCATCTATCAAATAGGTTCTCATCTATCATACATAGCATACACATTCATCATCACATCATATTCATTCATACTCATCATTTACATGTTATAATCATCTCTTGTTATCATACACTTACATAAGAATACACTAACTCATGTATCAAACCATCATCAATTAAAACATCAACTAAAAGTTTTAGGTTTGACCTTCTTCGCTTAGCAAGGCATAGCAACCACATGGTGAGTCCAAAACCGAAGGTTTTAATCCCCCAACGACCATTGGTGAACCTCTTTCGCCTAGCGAGATATGGCGAATAACTTGTCGCTATCTCTCACTGCAATGCTCGCTGCATGTCCCTAGAAGGCTCGCCCAGCGAGCAAGCTCTGATATGGATTTCCAACTTTGGGAAAACACGAAAATCCACATCAAAACTCTCAAATTCAGTTCCAGTCATGCAAAGTTAATTCATTTAATCATTTAACAAGTATATACACCTATTGGAACAACTTATAGCTCAAATAAACATCAACACATACAGGTCCAATGATTTTTCATAAATCCCATAATCTCTAGAAAACATCTACAAATTCTCAATTTCAAAATCATCATGAATTTGTACTTCTAGTTACTTAATACTCATATGAACATCATCAATATAAAAGGTTCCATTTTTATTAATAGAATCACCCACCCAAAAGAGAAAATGGAGTGTATAGGGTTTGGGTAAGGGGAAATAGACATTCCACTCTCTAGAATCACTCACAAATTATGGGTATCTAATCTCTTACCTTAATCTCTTCAAATCCATGCTTTGAATCTCTTCCTCTAGCTTTCTCTAGTTTTCTCTAGCTCATCTTCTTATTCTCTCTCTACCTCCATCAAGTTTATGAGCAAAATGAACTTCTCTCTCTATTCTTAGTTTATATACCTATGTCAATTCTCACTAACCCAAGCCCAATAACTAAGCCCACTATTCAACTATTACTAACTCTTCATAAACTCTCCACTTAATCACCAATTTACCAATTATAACCTCTATGCCACATAAGCCATTTAAATAAATCAAATACAACAATTAGCAATTAATTAAAATATTAAAATACCAAAACGGGTCGTTACAGCAGGTCGCAATTAGGGTCAAGTTCCTTTACATGTTTTCAAGACGACCCCTAAGCAGTCACTTATCACAAAAGCACCTAAGACTAGAACACTTTTACAAAGGTATAATCAAATACAAAGTGTGCAGAGCTTTAGAACTTAGTCTTGTGCATATGTTTTCAATGAATGTGCAGAGTAGTGGAATCAATAGTAAATCCTTTGCAAAGAGGTCTTATATTTATAGACAAATAAAATAGAGACGTTTGAGGATGATCGTTGTAGAAGATAAGTTTGCCAGCTTGATTGTACTATATAATGTAGTGGAATTTGAAAGCTTTTCCATAAGAAGTAAAACCATCCCACTACATTGTCCTTGAAGGAACATGTTTTGCTAAACATAGTAAAGTAGTACAATTGTCTCCTACGCTCCTCCTTAAGAGATAAGGTTGATGTACTATAATTATCCTTCAATCATACGTACACTGATGCGACTAAACCGTGACTGCAAGTATACAGCCTTGTCGCGTGTAGTTATAAAAGATTATCGATCCCACTGAGAACAATAGTCGACCTACCATTATCTAATGTTACATTGTATATCTAAGGCTAAATAGTAAAATAGAGGGTTTAGAATTGTAAAATATTTTTGGATTTTTTTAAATAAATAAAAGAAAGTAATTTTTGGATTTTAAAATAATAATAAAGCGTATTACTAGGATGAGCTCTTAGTTGCTTCGCAGGGTTCAATACTTAATTCGCGCTTTGATAAAAAGAATAGTTTTCGAAACTATATTGATTTAAAAACACCAATCTCAACTCTCGCAAATCTTGACTAGTGTTGTAGATTATAAAAGTGATGCTTAACTCTCGTCCTCACATCCGCTAATAAAGTACTTTTTGAAAACCAAATATAATTTAATTAAATTTATTCTTTTTGTGCCTCCACCAAGGAGGGGTGGTTTTAGGGTCAATTTTTGATCCAAAATCACCCCTCTAAATTATTTTTCCTTTTCTTTTCAATTAAATAAGTGATTATTCACATAGATTTGCTTCTTCGTTTTTTTGTTTTTTAAGTTTGTCGTCGTCTTGTGCGGCGTTGTGATTGTGGTCGTCTTGTGCGGTGTTGTGTTTGTGGTCGTCTTGTGCGGCGTTTGTTGATTTTTCATTACGGTGTTTCGTTGATTTAAATTGGCATATCTACACCAACTCATTACAGATCTGAAGACTTTGAAGACTTGGACGTCAACGTTGCAAATCCGGGAGTATGAAGATTCCGGTGACTTTTATTTTGTCATATTTGTAGGCAATTTCATGATGTCGTTGTATGCTATTAACTTAGGTGCTGCAAGTTTATTTGTAGATTCACCTTTTTCAGGTTTTAGCAATCTTGAATTTGTAATGATCTATGTATTTTCAATTTGAATGAATGAATCCTTATTTTTAGTCAAAAAAATATTTAATTAACTCTAAGTGGTGTTCTTCTGAATCAGAATCAATGTTCAGTTTTTACTATCTAGAAGAAACCTCATGCTCTCGCTATATTGATTTTTACTTTAGTTAATTCTCACTCTCGTGACAAATTATAATCGTTTCAAATAAAAACTGCTTTTGGAAAACTCGTTAAAAAGCGGGTGCGCGAACTAACTACCGAACTCCTACTAGCTCCTAATTACACATCCTAGCAATATTAAATTATCTAGACATAACTAAAACTAAAAACGAAATAAATAAATAAACAGGAAAAATAAACATAAAGCAAATAAATAAATAAAAACAATAAAGAAAATAAAAACAAGAAAATAATAAAATAAGAACCTGAATAAAACGTTGTGTATAACGCCGGTACAAAAGGAAATAAAATTTTAAACTATGAGAATGGGTTCCGCACGAATGCATGATCCTCTTTTCTCCAATCGACTATCACAAGTGATGTGCTTGTTTCAAGTCAATTGTTAAAAATTGTGTGTCTAGAATGTGGAGAAAAGGGACCTATTTATACTAAAATGTGAGGGAACAATTGTTTAGTATTTCTGATGTGGGACTTGTAGCGGGTGCAATATGCACCGTTTGATCTCTGGCGAGCGCCAGGATCATTCCTTGGTCACCAAGGCTTGTGGCGTGCGCCACAAGCTTTTTTCTTTGAGTGCTGGCGGGCGTTAGGCTTGCTGTGGCGAGCTAGGATTGACATCATATACAGTTTTATATCATATAGAATCGTCATCATCATATAAGAGATGGCGGCAAGCAGCAAAGAAAAAAAAAATTGCTAACGGATGTTTCAGGAGGAATAGTAAATGGAAGCAAATCCAAATTTATTTATTTTTGACAAAAAATAAATAAATTCATTTCAATAATCCTCGACATAGAACTATTGGGTCTTTAGCCCGTCCCATAAATAAAAAATAGAAAAGAATATAACTATATATACTCACGGTTAATGCTACGGTGGACTACCTTCACAAGTGGTCCACCGTGGACAAGTGATCTACCGAACATGAATTTTACAAAATTTATTGTTGCATTGAAAGTTTATATCGTATAGATCATCAATAAATTTTTTAAATTTTTTTGAAAATCATTTGATATATTATTGAGATCCATCAAGATTTATGTTATTTAACAACCGTTAATCTTGATGTGTCTCAATAACATATCAAATGATTTTCAATTTTTCTAAATTTTTTTATGGGTGATCTATATGATATAAACTTTCAATCCAAAAGGTCGATTTTGTAAAATTCATATTCGTTATAGTATTATTCGTGACTGGTCTACCATGGACTAGGGGTGCTCGCGGTGCGGTTCGGTTTTGAGCCAAAAAGTCATCCTAACCGCAAGATAAAAATACATGCGGTTCGGTTTGATTCGGTTGGTTTTTAAAAAGTCATCCAATTCAAACCAAACCAAACCAATGCGGTTAGTATCGGTTCGGTTGGTGCGGTTTATCGCGATATAAAAAATATGACGATATTACCTACTTGTTACTAAATAAATATAGGAAATTTTAATTTATTTATTGTTTACATGATATAATATGCATATACAAAAATTGTATATACATAAGAACTTATTTTTAATACCAATAATATAGCTTTGGATCGCGTTAAATGATATGTTTTCACAGCCTACTGTTTTATGGACTCAATTTGGGTTGAACTTGCTAAGTTGGAGTATGTAATACGTTGATTGCTATTAATTGATAGAGTTAAGTTAAATATTGCGGTTTGGTTCGATTTTCTAAAATGAAAACCACAAACCAAACCAAACCATGCGATTTAGATGAAAAACTATCCGTGCGGTTTAAACTAAATGCGGTTTTTTGCGGTTTCGATTTGTATTGATTCGGTTTGCAGTTTTACTTTTGAATTGATTCGGATAGGATCACCCCTACCATGGACTCTTGATGAAGTGATCCATATTAGAATTTACCTATATACTCATGCCTCTTTTTCTGATAAAAATACTCATGCCTCTGTTATTCTCTCTAATTCAATTCGGTTAAACCCTTCTTCCCCAACCGTGCACACTTATTTCACACTCTTTTCTTCACTTCACCATCCATGGGTACATCATCTTCATTATTCATTCTATTCACCCTATCTATATCTATGCCTAAATATTCTTATTTATTTTGTTTTTTTCACAAGTTTATTTATTTAATTTCTTCACCGTTCTTCATTAATCTGCTTCGGTTCAACAATTTTTTACTTCCGTGTTCTGAATCTTATCATACATACTTTATCAGTGTTGATTTCAGTTTATTACGCTTGTTTATTGGGTACTATGATGCTTGGGGTTTCACATCGATCAATTTAGGTTTTATTCATACAGTATATTGCTTCATTTCGTTATTAGTTTAATTTCAGTGAATTGGATTACTTGCGTGCGAAAATTAATTCGTTTATCTATTTTGCGGGGTTTGAATTTGCTCAGTTTTTAGCTAGAATTACACAATTTGGAGGAATAATAGTTTTTGAGTTGTTTTGTCTTATACTCAATTTAGGTTTTCTTTGTACAATATATATTGCTTAATTACTTTATGGTTAGTTTAATTTCGGAGAGTATGATTCCTTGGATGTGAAAATTAATTAGTATATTGGTTTTGTGGGGTTTGATTTTGGACTCTTTTTACCTAGGTTTACACAATTTAGAGGAAAAATAGGATACTTATTTGCTTTCTGTTTTTTATTTTCATTTTTTCTAAAGAAAAATTGAAATAGAATTCATGCTTTCCCCTGAATTGAATTGGAGTAATTTTTACTTTGAGGTTTTGAGGAACTTGGAGGTGTTGGTGGAAGGGTTTCTGCCATTTTTAATTATCTTTTCTTTTGTGGTGAATGGTAGATATCGAGGAGGACATCCGATCTTTACAACTTGAGTCAGCAGGTAATCAAAAGTCCTATTGTTTTTTTAAATTCTATATTCTTTATACTCTACATTTGAGTGGCTTGCTTGCATTTTTATCATTTATCCAATCTTTGATGTAGATATAGCAGAAGACAGCAATGGGGTTGTAAGTCCAGATGAGGCAAAGACAGAAGTTAAGGAATCTATTAATACAGAACAAGGTTGGTAGGAAGTGATATATATTTTTTTTTTATATACATATATATATATATTTTAACTCTGAGTTAAAAACTTATTCATGACAACATGTACCTTTTTCTCTTTTTTATTCTTTCAGAAGGTGAGGAATCTATTAATGCAGATGAAGGTTTGTAGGAATTGGTTGATTTTTTGTTGTGTTTTCCCCTCTAGATACAAAAACTTATTCATGACAATGTGTACCATTAAAACTATTTATTTAATAACTGTTTTTGCCATTTTTATGTTTTTTACTTCTGTTTTGCTATCATTTACAAAATTTATTTTCAGCTCAGTTATCTTAATGTTGTTTAGAATAATCTGCTTCTGCTTCCTACATACAGGTGATAAATGTGTCGAAGTAACACCTTTTGTTTCTTCGCTTAACACAGTCAGTTAGGAACTCAGAAAATGGTTAAGGTTGAAATTTATGTTACTTGTTACAACGAGGACTAACAAAAAGTATATAAGTTGGATTGAAATACAAAAATACATTATTCGTTCCTTCGATTTCTTTTGCCTTTTTAGATTCTTGAATTTATGATGAATGCTATTGTTGGTGGTGGATATCGTGGTATCTGGCAGCAGTACAGAAACCACCAGCCTATTACTAATTTTATTGCAAAATTTATGTTTGTTTCGTGTTAATGTTTGTTTGGATCTTGTTTGGAACTCGATGCATCTTTTTCTATATCCTGTTGGACTTTTCTTACCTGCTCTTATCTTCAACTCTCTACATTTGAAAATAGTGGTGAAGTAATTTACTAATTTTGTGTATTCTGCAATAGGATTTTACTTTCTTCTTGCACATAGGACTGTTCTAGATTGTATTCTTGATTGCTTGCTATCTATCTTATTTACCATAATACAGCATATTCTGTAGCATAAATTAATGATAGAGTATATAAAGAAAATTACTTTGGTGGTTTCAGATCCTAAGCAAGAGGTTCAAGCACAATCTATTAAGACCGAGATAAAAGGTAACTAATAAGTATTTCATTTTCAGTTATTCCATAATGTTTATCTTGTGATTTAAATTTCTGTATCAAAATTAAACAGCTCATGGCTAACAAAGGTGTTGATCTCCATTTTTCTGTTGTTGACGACAGATAAGGAAATTCCTCCGGTGCAAGATGAAAAAGATGACGACGAGATAACTAAGAAACGACACTTAAATGTTGTATTTATTGGTCATGTGGGTAAGTTGTTGTATTCTTAAGGTTCCTTTATCATTATGGATTATTAGGAGTTCTTCCGTTTATTTTGTGTGGAGTTGTTTATGAAGTGTACTGTATATGTGTATCATCTGATCTGATTGTAGGATTTAAAGGCGAAACTTTTGTACTCCCCCACCCCTACCCTCTTGTGAAATTGTCTCTATGGTCAATAATTATTGCAACCATCTTGAATTATGACACTGTTCTGTACATTCTTTATGTATTTCCAACTGAGTTGTGTATGGTGTTGGAGAGTTCATAAAATTGGTATAGCTGCAATGTTTCAATTTTAATTTATGATTGAAATTGGTCTAGTTTATTGTGTTAATTAATACTCTCATTCATAGTTAAGATGGCTAAGGAAGTCTGAAGTTTTAGGGCATTTGAGAATATAAATGTGAAAGGATTTGTAGATACTTTAGGATGATATATCATAAGCTAATAACTGAATCAAAATAGCTGAAGATAAATAAACTTTAGGCTTAATTGCAGTTTTGGTCCCCCTATTTTGTAAACTTTTGGGTTTTGGTCCCCCTATTTTCAATTTAGCAATTTTGGTCCCCCTATTTTCACAATTTTTGTAATTAAATTCAATACCCAAAAATTATTGATGATGTGGCAATTTTTTTAACTACTTGGCATCAACTATTTGTGCATGTGGACATCATATGTCATTGTTTTAATAATTTTATAATGAAAAAATTTAAATTAATTTAACCTGATTTATTTAATTGCTAAGAAGAATCCACTACTTGTTTCCTCTGTAACACCCTTAAACCTCCTCAAGAACCCTCTACCTTCTCCTTCATCCCATGCACCATGGAGCCAAACACTCTATTTTTATTCTTGGTTGATTAAAGTTTAGTTTGTTACTGTTGCTAATTCGTTGTTGCTTGTTGTGGTTGAGGCGTTGAGCACTTGTGCAGCGAGGACGATGATAATGAGCAATGTAATATGATGGATCCAATTTAAGTGTTTTTTTTATATAGAGGATCCAATTTAAGTTATCAATATATTATTAATAAGGAAATATATAAATAACACCAGTTAGTAATTTATTTAATTTATTTGATTAAAATGATATGACTACCACATCAGTACTACACATCATATTAAAAATTGTCACATCATTAATAATTTGTATGTTGGATCTAATTTCAAAAATTGTAAAAATAAGGGGACCAAAATTCAAAAATTGTGAAAATAAGGGGACCAAAATTGCTAAATTGAAAATAGGGGGACCAAAATCCAAAAATTTACAAAATAGGGGGACCAAAACTGCAATTAAGCCTAAACTTTAATAGATGTAAAGTTTGTATTTTCTTAAAAATGAAGCTTAGCCACATACATTGATGTTAGATGTGCCAGGGAGTTCAATCACCCAAAAATAACAAGGCCCCTAGGTATATTCTAGAAGCACTAGGAAGGGAATTGCTCAATGTAAAAGAGTGAGTGTTAGCTGGCCTAGTTAGTTATTGGATCCCTGGAACTATTACTTAGCGGAGAGTATAGAGAGGTAGATAGTTAGATGCACAACTAATACTTA
Source organism: Trifolium subterraneum (assembly GCA_951799995.1). NCBI lineage: Eukaryota > Viridiplantae > Streptophyta > Magnoliopsida > Fabales > Fabaceae > Trifolium > Trifolium subterraneum. Next base: position 1,289,018 of record OX637465.1, on the reverse strand, counting down.
TTTCTCTTCAGCATCATATGTATTTTAGACATGATTGCAAACTATGAAAGGAGTTACATAAGTTGCATCTTGTTTCCAGATGCTGGTAAGTCTACAACAGGAGGCCAGATACTTTACCTCAGTGGTCAGGTCGATGAACGGACTATCCAAAAATACGAGAAGGAAGCCAAGGACAAAAGTAGAGAAAGCTGGTAAGTTCATTTAGTGGTGTTTCTTGATTGTGGATGCCATGCCAGATTTATTTACTGCTGCTTTACTGACTTAATGTTTGTTTAATCATTTTTGTCATTAAGGTAGTGCTCTTCTTAGAACTAGGAGTTGTGATTGCATATTGGTCTGGTTTACTGCAACACAGTACAAAAGTAATTGAGTCAGGTTGGCTATCTACAAAGCCAAAACATGGTTGATAGTTCCTTTTAGATACTAATTATTCTTTTGACAGCTTTCCAACGCTCTTCCGATTCTTGGGAAAAAACTATCATGCCTTATTAACAATAAAACAGGTTCCACCTCTAGTAATAATGGCATGCTTCAATCAAGGGATGGACAATGATCTAGAGAGTAGATCCTGCATATAATTTGCACCAAATTTAGAGAGTTGTGTTGGCCAGCATGGGATTGAATCCTTTTGCTTATGTATGAGTTTTCATTAGTTAGTCTTGAATATATTTTGATCGAGAGAATAACAGAGAATGACCTTGAAGATATTTGATTTGAATTCCAAGGACTCGAGATTCCAACTGTTTTAGGGAAAATTCTGAGATAAGCTTAGAGATCAAATTCCAGATAGATTTGTGAATTGTCAGTAATTGGAGTACCACAACATCAATGAGAATAGAAGTAAGTGCAACTACTAGTAGTCTGCAAGGTGAAAAGAGGGGGTCCGCATTTGTCCTGTTTGAACTCGAAAACCAGACGAGCAGTAGTTAACCTTTCAAACCTAGGGTCGTTTAGATTGACTAATTTTTGAGCTTATGAAAAATAGCTTATGCAAATAAATAAGTTTTTATGTTAATTCGTAAGTTCTCACTAACGAAAGTTGTATCTTCATAAGCTCTTTTCATAAACTACCTTGACAAGCTTATGAATAATACATAAAAGCTTATTTATTTACATGAATTTGCTGAGTATGCATTCCATAGAAACAGTTATATTGAGAACCATTCGGATATTAACAGGTTTGAACATTTGTGAAAAGGTTTTAGTGAAATCAAAGCCAATATGTTAATGAACCCTTTAACTACCAACCTAGCCTTGCATTTATTTATTGAATCATTAGGTTTTTCCTTAATCCTGAACACATTTGTTTGACAATTGCATGCCGTGTTCTATAGAACCATTATTATATAGTTCATGTATACGTTGATTTCACAGAGTCAAGGTGTTGCTTTCAAAATGTTTTGGAAATGAGGCCTGTCATTAAATTGGTGAAGAAATTGGTTCGTGATTGAGAGGTTTGTCTATGGTCGACTGTGGTTTTGGAGTACAATTTGGATTATATAGTGTCATTTGTTGGCTAACTCTGCTAGTGGGAAAGGATTTTTGTTGTTCTTGTATAATGTGACTAAAGAATAGTCATGTCATTGTGGTTGGGGTTGCTTATTTGACTCTTTATGTATTGCCCAATTCAACATTTCTCAGACTGGTTGTAACTTCTTGGTTCAATGGACTTGAATGAATCGGCTGAGTGCTGTTAATAGGAACCTAAATAAATAGAATGAAATATTTTATATACTAGAGTTACTCTGCAAACAAAGTATGGAAAGATAGTATTAACACTGAAAATAGACCATGGATTGAAGGTATACTCCTTGCAGAAATGGTAAACTAAAATGTATAGTTGCAATTAAAAGATAACCAACTTACCAGAGAGAACCTTCTCTGCTCAGCCCAAAATCACCCCAAACCAATTCCTAATTTTCATTGGCCCTTTTCAGCTATGCCTCCATATATCCTCCCTTGATTCTAGAATATTCTCTCCCACTCCCTCTTTTCCACTTGTCCCTTTCTGTTATTTTGCCCCTGATTACTAATGGGCTTATCATTTAATTGTGGGCTTAACCTGTGTCATTCATGGTTTAACCGACCATTCAAGTTTTGTTTTCTTGACAATGACTCAAACTATGAAAGTGTAGGATGTGGTTATATTGTAAATTTTATGTTGTTAGGCTAACTTTTTTTGGTTGGAGTTGGAGGATCATTTAGTTTAATGAGTATGCTTGAAATTGAAATGCATCTGTTGATTCTAATTAGTGATTTGAAATTGAAATGATAGGTATATGGCTTACATAATGGACACAAATGAGGAGGAGAGGGCGAAGGTATGAATGAATCTGCTGTTAAATTGAAATCTCTCATTCTATTTAATGTTGTTTTCATTTTTACTTGTTAATTATATATTTTTGTATTTATATACTCAGGATAATGTTGTGCTGATTGCAGGGAAAGACAGTTGAAGTTGGAAGAGCGCATTTTGAGACAGAGACATCAAGGTTTACGATTTTGGATGCACCAGTGAGTATTTACATCATGATTCTCTTTAGGAATGTTTCCCCTACCAATTGCAATAGTTGTCTGTTTCTCGTGTTAAGGCATAGAATCACAGTAGTTTTCAACTCTAGGTATTGAGTAACTTGCTTTTAAAATCATTTCAGTGTAAACTCAGGTAGATATGCATAGATTTGTATACACTTGCATGGATTCACAAGTTTGTGGATGGTTTCCGTGTTTTTTAGGAAGCCCAAAATGCAACAGCTGAGTGAAAAAGCCCTATGGTGGGTAAAATATTAACTTAAGTTGTGGAACCCGACTCCACAAATACATCTAATATCCTAATGTGAATTGCTCTCCAAAGGAGGTGAAATATCTCAACCCCAAAGCTCTCAACATAAACAATGCAATGACCCATATATCATTAACAAATGCATTCCAAGTTTGGAATGAACCCAACATGGCAACAACATGAAAGAGCCTATTAGAATTGAATATTGAGCCTAACTCATCCTTACAAAACTGGCTTGTAAGGTGAGGATTGCCTCTTACAACCGATGTGGGACTTCTTTAACACACCCCCTCTCACAAAGCGCTATGGGCTTGAGGCGTGGATATACTCCCTCCGTACCACAATATATGTCACTTTGACACATATTAAGAAATGTAATCATTGTTGTATGAAAATGAGAAATTATGAGTTGATTTGCAAAATTCTCCTTCATTCATGGTATGGAAAAAATAAATTGAAGAATTGAAAGAGAGAGAAATAAATAGTTAAGGCTATGATAGGAAAAGTAGCATTAAATGCTTCATTGGTAATGTAAAGCGACATATAATTTGGTACAATTTTTTTTCTCAAAGCGACATAATTTGGTACGGAGGGAGTAAATGGTGAATGGCCCGATCAGTAGTTTATAGCAGGTGGCCCAACGGATCGTGGAGAGGCTTTGATACCATCTTAGAATTGGGCCTAACTCATCCTTATAAAATTGGCTTGTAAGCTGAGGATTGCCTCTTACTTATAAACACTTATCCAGGCCATCTCACAACCGATGTGAGACTTCTTTAATAGAACCCAACTCTATTGAGAGGATACCTAGCTCTACCAAGTGGAATACAACTCTGGCCAGCCTGGATATTATTTTTTTATTTAGGTTCTAGAATGGTAATTGGTGAGCTTTGCTTAGTTGATGTTCCTTTCTTCTTTATGGTCTGTTTCTTCTCCCTTTTAGAGGATACTTAACCAATTATTTCTCGATGCTAGATATATTCTCACAAATATTCTTCTTATAAAATTATAGAAATCTATTTTGTTGACTTCTCCGGGGAATTAACAAAAAGGTCCATGAAATTGCACATTGTTAGTCATTAGTCACATGTTACCCTCTAGATAGCATTTTGAATATTAGCTAACAAATATGAAGACCATTTAGCATTCATATGTAATTTTCACTAGCTTATTTTGATAAGTATTCAACTTTAGAGACTTATTTGAAATTGTTTGCCAGCAGTTTACAAATTTAGCGACATTTTGTCAAATTTCTATTTCTAAGGACGAACCAGTTAGCACCCTATAATTTCAACGACCAACTTAGGTACTCACTCCAATATTATAGTTTTAAATAGTTAATGGTCTCGTTTTCATTCTGGTTTGACGTATTCTTTTGGTCACCTTTGCTTGTGTCAATTGTTGCCTTCTCTCTCTCTCTCTCTCTCTCTCTCTCTCTCTCTCTCTCTCTCTCTCTCTCTCTCTCTCTCTCTCTCTCTCTCTCTCTCTAATTCAATTTATTTTATGAGGAACCATTTAATTTAATACTTATTATAAATTGCAATGCTTCTACAGGGTCATAAGAGTTATGTCCCTAACATGATCAGTGGTGCATCTCAAGCTGATATTGGAGTATTGGTTAGTTGATCTATGATGTGTGACACTTTATTGATCATGAATAGATACCTTCTTGACAAGCATTTGATGATATATCTCTGTCTGTATCTCTATGCTGCATCAATCAGGTAATTTCTGCTCGAAAGGGAGAATTTGAAACTGGATATGAGAAAGGTGGTCAAACCCGTGAACATGTCCAGCTTGCAAAAACACTGGGCGTGTCTAAGCTGCTTGTTGTTGTTAATAAAATGGATGATCCTACAGTAAAGTGGTCAAAAGATAGGTACTCTCTCACTCTCAACGTGGCTTCAACACCAAATCCCCACCAAGTGTTTTTCTTACAATATTAATGGGTTTTCTGTTTCTGTGTCCTAGGTACGTAGATATTGAGGCGAAGATGATACCATTTCTTAAGCAATCTGGTTACAATGTGAAGAAAGGTATGCTGGAACTTTAGACTTATTGTCCTATTAGGTTTTATTTATGATGCATGGATATGCTAAATATATTACTCCCTCCGTCCCAAAATAATTGTCACATTTGACTGTTGCACATTTGCCGATGCACAATTTTGATCATTAATATCTTTAGTTGTGTATTATTAAAGGTTATGAAAAATTGATATTTTAATAGTACCCATGAATAGTGCACACGATCAAATATTAACAAGATCTCATATGTTAATATTTGTCTTTATACATTAGTAAAAAAATATGGTCAAATATGAATAGTGCACACGTACAAATTGTAACAATTATTTTGGGACGGAGGGAGCATTGTAATTTAAAAATCCAAACTAATATTCACAAAATACAGTAAATATATTAAGTAGGATAGTCTCTTACAAGAAGTTGGGCTTCTATTAGTTCATATACTTATTGTATCTTAATGTAAATTGTAATGACTAATTTTCATTAAAATCAGGAACTGTTTTCTCTCAACTGGTTAACCTCTAATTAGCAAAAGAAGTAAACTCAGATTGATTGGTCTTAGCAATTAAGGACTGAGATTTGGGGTGTTCAGGTTGTGCCACTGTCACACAAGTTTCTTTTTTTCCCTTTTCTTCAAGCTATGCCTTTGGTGTATGCTTTTAGAAATGTTTGTGTAAAAATCTGGTCGGTGAAATAAAGATCTCTTTTATAATCAACTTATCTCATATATTGTTTACATGTCTCGATCATTTTGGCGGGCAGGGAAACTATTATTAAGTATTGTCATTTATTTACCAGATGTCCTGGTTTTACCTATATCTGGGCTGATTGGTGCAAACAAGTTTCTTTTTTCCCTTTTCTACAAGCCATGCCTTTGGTGTATGATTTTAGAAATGTTTGTGTAAAAAACTGGTCCGTGAAATAAAGGTCTTTTTATAATCAACTTATCTCATATATTGGTTACATGTCTCAATCATTTTGGCGGGTAGGGAAACTATTATTAAGTATTGTCATTTATTTACCAGATGTTCAGTTTTTACCTATATCTGGGCTGATTGGTGCAAACCTAAAAACAAGATTGGATAGAAGCATTTGTCCATGGTGGGATGGTCCTTGTCTATTTGAAGCTCTTGACGCTATTGAAGTTCCTCTACGAGATCCCAATGGTCCTTTCAGGTATGGTTTGTTTGAACTTTGAACATTGTGTTGCTTCCTTATCCCTCCTAGAGGTCCATATGTGTGTTTAAGTGCTGACACCCACACATGTATATGTACTTGTGTGTATTTTTAAAAATTTGACTTTGATAAGGTTGAATTTCTGGTTCTCATAGGATGCCTATACTCGACAAATTCAAAGACATGGGAACTGTCGTTATGGGCAAAGTGGAATCTGGTAGTATTCGTGAGGGAGATTCCTTGTTGATTATGCCAAATAAGGTGGTTTATATTATCTTTTATTTTATTCTTCTCTGGAGCAATTGTGAACTTTGTTCTTTCTTTTCCACTGCTTTTTATCTCCTTCTGAATGTGATTGCATATTAATCTGCAGGATCATGTGAAAGTTGTTGCTATATATATTGATGAGAATCGGGTTAAACGTGCTGGACCTGGCGAAAATTTACGGGTTAGAGTATCCGGTGTTGAAGAAGAAGATATATCATCTGGATTTGTCTTGTCTAGTACCGGTAAGCTTCTCCTGTACTATGAGAGATGTGTTGTAGCACATTATTTATGAAAATGTTTGAAAAGGAATTTTATTGAATGAAAGATAGTACATATGTTCAATATTACATGCAAGGTAGTCAAAATCGCGAGCCGATCGTGCGATTTTACGAACTTGCTGGGTCTGGCCGAGTTTGTTCACAGGAAAAATCGCAAATTGGTGGGAGCGGATGGTATCGCCGCTCAAGGTCGTAAAAGCGGTAGAATCGTGCGCGTCAGCCGATTCTGTTCATGCACGTTCCATTCTGTCGGCGAGAAGTAGTTTGTTGGCAGAGTTGTGGTAGTGGCTTGGGTTTGTGACCCAGTTCATTGAGAACATGCTGCCTCTTTAAAAAACACTAAAATAATTTGTTTGAAACACATGTAAGGCTGGATGGACAGTTTCTTAACCACTATAACCCACTACGTCTATGATTTGTCCATTGCATTTATGTCCTTTTGGTTTTTTTAAAGGGTTTTTTTTTGTTTTATTTTTTAAAAGGAAATAGTATGACACAAATAATAATAACCATAAAAGAAAATATATTATGCTATAATATTTTTTAATTAATAATAAGTATATACACTATTTATTAAGTAAGTGTTTTGAAGAGTTTTTTCACTTATGCATATTATTTTTTATTCATATATATAAAAAAGTTATATTATATATGTCAATTTTAAATCTGGTAGGATATTACGGTCCGTGTTACGATTCACCGATTTACGATCTTGTAGCTCCTTCCCGATCTTATGTAAGATCTCGATTTTGACAACCTTGATTACATGTAGTATGTAAAAACTAGTGGCATCTCTTGGTTCATTTATTACTTGAGTATGTAATATCAAGGTAAGTCAGAGTAGTGTGCCATGCCACGAGATGTTCAATACCACTACTGTTGTACCATGTTGCAGTTTTACTTTAAGCATGCAAGACCTTTTTTCTTTTGGCTTAAATTCTGGCAGGTTCGAAATATTGATTCAGAGGTAAGGCACTCAACGATGGTGACAAAATGGACCTTCTTCCAATCTTCCCTTCACAAATGTCCTAGTCAATTCAATTTGTGGGATTCTCTGCTTTTAGATTATGGCTGTGTTTATATGGTAATGCATTTGATGATCGGTTGTGTTTTTTTCCTGATGTCAGCAAGTCCAATACCAGCTGTCACTGAGTTTGTTGCCCAGTTGTCAATCCTTGAATTGCTGGACAATGTACTATTTCATCCTCACTCTCTTTGCATCTGGTTCTTTACAAAAAAAATCTGTATTGATCTACAATATCTGTTGTATAAAATTAGGCAATTTTTACTGCTGGGTACAAGGCTATGTTGCATGTCCACTCTATTGTTGAAGAATGTGAAGTTATTGAGCTCATACATCAAATTGATCTAAAGACAAAGAAGCCTATGAAAAAGAAAGTTCTCTTTGTGAAGAATGGTGCAGGTGTTGTGTGCCGAATTCAGGTACATGCATGCTCCATTGTAAATTTGGATTTGAGTTTGGTTTCACCAATTGTTATGTTGCTATACTTAGGGTTTCTATGGATGTTAAACGATTTAGGGGTTTTTGTTTTAGATTATACAAAAATCATTTTTGATGTTTTTACATTGTTTGTGTAAGCAAGCTTCTTTCAAAAATCATTTTGTTAAACAATGATTTTTATGTTAAAAATGAAATGGTTATTTTGATTAGCTTTTGAATAATTGTTTTTTTTGGTAAATGGATAAAATTATTTTTAATAGAAGAGAGAAAAGTATAATTTATGGTCATTCATTAATGATTTTTTAATATCATTCAGTTTCAATATCATTAAGCTTTATCTGATCTTGTTTTGGAAACATTCTTATAGGTTAGTAACTCTATATGCATCGAGAAATTCTCTGACTTTCCACAGCTTGGGAGATTCACTCTTCGCACCGAAGGTATTGTTCAAGAAATGATGTGTTATTTTTTGTTCAAATGTGCTCCTTGTAATTAGGCTGAAAGTGCATTACTCTGTCCTGCAGGAAAAACTGTTGCAGTGGGAAGAGTCAATGATTTTTAAATTTCAAACACAATTTTGACTTGAGGTAAATAATACTCCCTCCGGTCTCATATATATAAGCAACAAAACAAAAAAATTGAAAGTCTCAAATATAAGCAAAAACTACAATAATCATTACATTTATTATCAATATTCCTATTTTACCCTTAGTTTCATTTTTACTCATAATAAATAGTAATTTAATTTAAAACAAAAAGTGGGTGAAATTGGAAATGACATGCTTTATCTAATCATTTGCTCCACTTTCTTAAAGGGTGTGCATTTTTTTTTGTTTCTTATATTCAAGATTAGAGGAGTATTTAAAATCTATTCTTGCTTTTTTCATGGTAATCCTTTTTTAGTGGTAACTTTTTGTCATGCATGATGGTCCTGCTTGCTTTTTAGCGTATGTAACCTTGTTCTCCTGAAAATTCCGGTCAATTATCTTTTCTACATAGCTTGTCTCCCATTCCTCTTCCTACTACATGATCAATTTAGATATTTGGATATTTGACCTGGAGTACAAATGGTTGAAGTAAAAATGTCAATATTTGGCATTATGCTTCAATGTAAAGTTGTTAATACACCAAAACTTGGGGACTAAGGCCGAAACAACATTACATACAAAGAGAATTATGCCTAAGGAGGTCTATAAGAATCTATCTCCGTTTGTAGTCTAAATTATTAGATGCTTATTTCAGTCATCAAGTTGGCTATTTATTTATAGCCTCTTATGCGGCAAAAGTAGTTTTTCTTGCCCATTTTCAGTTAAAAAATTCAGTCAACAAAATTTAGCCAAAAAATATGGGTCCATCTAAATTCTCGGGAGAAAAAAAATGCTATTTTTATAATACATATAAACTAAGGTTTTCAAATACGTGGATACTCCTTATGCTTAATGATTCATCTTTTACCATGAAAAAACCAGGGGTATTCATAGTTAATGAACTGAACCATTTATATGGTTCGGTTCGGTAACTAAAACCATTTTCTATTAAAACCAATTTATTTCTAAAACCTGTTTCAGTTAAGATTATATCTGGTTTAGAACCGATTTATAGTTTAAACTGGTTTTGTTTCAGATAATTCTTTTTAAACTAATTTTTTATTAATTGGTTATTAAAATAGATTTATTTAATATTTTAAAAACATAAGTTTTTTTATGGCTTCATGGGTAATTGAAAGAGATTTATTCACTAAGAACAAACATTTTTTTAAAATAATTAAAACATATGAATTTTAAAAATAATTAAAATATATTTATTAATTGATTAAAAAAATGAATTTATTTTTTTAAGAAAAACTGATTACTAATTATTACAAAAATATTATTTTTATCTTATTTTATTGTTTAATTGTATATAATCAACCCAAAACAATTTTTTTAACTAGACTGACTAAAATTTAAGTATTCACTTTTGATTTTTTTTACGAGCAAATTAGTTATTGTACTTATATTTCAACAGGACATTAATTTGGACATAAACGTAATTCATGCGTAGACAACTGGAGTTGACTGCATTGAGACATACTTTATGACATCAAGTTTGAAATGTATCCGTAGTGAAGAGTAATTGGATGCTGCCGGTTCATGTGTACTTTTATGTGGCCTTATTTGGCATTTGCTGCTTCAGTGTTTGTGGGTGCCAACTTTTCCATGTTTCACCCATTTCAATTGTACTACTTATATATAATTGAAATATCTGATTTTGAAATGATTCAAGCAGAGTGTGGAAACTTCTGTAATTTGATTTTTTCTGCTTGACTGCTATTGCGCAAATCTCTTATGCTCACATGTGAGTAGCATTTGTAGTTTTATTTTGATGTGTGATATATAGTAGAAATGGAGGTATTATTGGAAATGAGAGTTGCAACTACTGCCTCTTCGAGTTTTAACTCTAATAAACAAGAATTTGGTTTGAAGGGTAGATTTGTTTTAAATAAAGAGTTTAAAAAATTGTTAGACATGTAGCATTTAGTTTCGGTGCTAATTCTAATATGCACAAGTGAAAAGTATTTAGCAAGGATACCGGAACTTTTCATCTAACTCCATTGTTTTTGTCTGAATATTCATCTTAGCTTAACAGGTATAAACTTCCATTTGCCCGACATCTAGTGTTATTCAATAGTAATTAATTTTTTCTATAAATAATTATATAAAATTTAGTTTAACGACATACAGTATATCCTACAAAAGTAAAAGCTTACTAAATATATTTAACGCTAAAAATTATTACTCTCTCTGTACCATAATATATGTCACTTTGACACTTTTATGCATATTAAGAAATGTAACTAATGTTGTATGTAAAAGAGAAATTATGAGTTAGTTTACAAAATTATCTTTCATTAATTGTATGGGAAAGATAAATTGAAGAATTGAAAAAATATAGAGTAATAAATTATTAAGGGTATAATAGAAAAGTACCATTCATTGGTATTGTAAAATGATATATAATTTTGCACAATTTTTTTTTCTAGAGTGATATATAATTTGGTAGGGAGGAAGTATTATATTATCTAATTGTTTATTACTCCATATATTACTCCCTCACTTTCTTTTAATGTGGTTTGATTACGGATTTAACGTTCCTATCTACCTATTGTTTTGGTATTCTAAGTATATAATTTGTCAATTAATATTTGGAAAATTAAAGTTCGACCGAAAACTATTTTGTTGTTGTACATAATATTAAATTTATTGGAAAGAGAAAGTGTGTGAATAAAATAGGAATTTATTGGTGGATTAAAATGAGGGTATGATAGGAAGAAAATGTGCAAAAACACACTTTGCTAATTTTGTGTTACTATTTTAAAACAACATTTAAAAAGGAACAGAGAAAGTATATATTAGTGCAGAGTCATTATCCGAGTTAAATATTAAATAAGGTTATATGCACATATGTAACAACTCGACTTTTATTAACCTAAGTAATATTAGTTAAAGATGTTTATTTGAAATAACAATAATCGGATATGTGAGATAAGGATCTAAACTAGAAAACATTAGCTATATTTATATTTTATTTTCAATTCTATTCATTTTGTCGTCTTTTCTTTGTTTTTTTTGATATTTTGTTGTTTTAACTTTTCAACCACTTGATTTGACACTTTTACTCTTCAACCATTTGCAAACATATTGAGCCATGAGTTGTTAAATTTTGTCAATTGAATATATACACATTCAAACACATAATATATTAAGAAACTACGTAGTAAAGAATTAATTGATGTTTTACCATAAAAAAAACATTAATTGACCTGACAACAAAACAAATAATCCAACAATCTAAATAATTGGTGAAAAATTGAACTTTCCTACCTACAATTTATCACATGCTTTAAAGATTTAATGAATATGCAGAGTTTCCAATCACCTTCTTTGAATACTTTTTTTTTTTGGTCAAGTAGCCTAGTGGCTAGAATTTCACTTTCTTAAGGTGAAATAGTGAGAGTACCAGGGTTCGAACCCCGGTCCCTGCATTTTACATGCAATGTCCTAACCAAGTGAGCTAAGCTCACGGGACACCTTCTTTGAATACTTACTAAATGAATTTATGAAAGAAATTGCACTATTATTTGTTTGAATTCCAAGTATCATAATTGAAAGATCTCAACCATATAAAATTTTCAAAGAAGACTCAATAATCATGTCATTGTATACCTGAAAAAAAACCAATCTTAGTAAATTTACTACGTTATTAACAAAAACATTATGATCAATAAATCATAATAAAGAATGTGTACAAGAGTTTGGCGACAAGGTAAACAAGAAGTAAATTACTTCTAGTTTGTAAAGTATGTGTACAAAGAGTTTGGTGACCAGGTAAACAAGGAGTAACTAAAATACAAAAGCATCATAATTAGATAAAGTCATGATAAGCATTTTACAAACACTAAAAGAAATAATTTAAATGTCAACAATATAATGATATTCATAATTTTTATTTAGAGAAAACAATGGAGTTAAACAAATCAATATTATTATTTGTGGGAATCTTCAACATCTACTGAATATTAACAAATTGAGTTATTTAGTTTGTAAATAAAGTCAAAGTCAAGTGAAAAACGAACTTTTCTATGTAACTTACAAAATATAGATACAATTTTCATTCACTTCTTTATCACATAGTTTATAATAACTATAGATACAAGTTTCCTTGACTACGTTCTTTTTTATCACCTAAAAAAATTAGTCGATGATGCAAAAATTCGTAACACAACACAAAATCCTTCAACGTAAAAGAAGAAAAAAAACAACACTGTTGTTTCATCAATTTCCTAATTGACAAATATCTTCCTAGATTCCCTTATTGACCAAACCATCGACATGAAAAAATGCACAAAAGAGAAACCATAGGGAAAGAACCCTTCTTATTGTAGATACAAGGATGAAGAGATAATGATAGAGATTAAGAAAGATGTTTACCTTTATATTAATTAGAGTAGAAAACAAAGAGATAAGAGAGAATGTGGACGGATGATGGCATAAAGAGAGAGTCGGTGCCAATGCAGGTGTGGTGGATGAAGATGGTGGTGGAAGAGTGGGGCTTATAGTTTGAGTGAGATAGAAGAGGTTGGTAGAGAGACAGTTTGTTTCTTTTTTTTATTCCAATGAAGATAAGAAGTTTGTTTATATAAAAAAGTTTGTTTCTATTTGTATGGAATAATGTGTAACTTACTATTAAATTTCTTTTGAAGCAAGTTATTATTAAATATAAGTCTAGTTTATCTCACATTTTTTTATATAACAAGCGTATTATAAATTTTAGGTAAATTGTCTTTCACTGTTTCTTTAAATACGGTGTCTAATATTACAACATAATTCTTTTACATCTAGTTTTTCTCACATTTTTTATATAACTAGTGTATTATAAATTTTAGACGACTAATATCTCACTATTACACCTGTTTTCTTTAAAGACGGTGTCTAATATTACAACATAACTCTTTTACACCCATTTTCAATAAAAGAAGTGTAATATCTCTAATTCTATTCTTATTTTTGCAATAGTATACATTTCTAACTGTTCTAGTGAAGAATAAATGGGGGTTATATGTTACAATATGATAGTCTGTCAATGATAATACAATAATGATCCATGTGCCAATAATGTGATTACAATATGTTCTCTTCTATGTCTAATGAAATTGTAGTCTAAAAATGTTAGATCCATCTACAGATGTTTTTCCTTGTATTGCTGTCATAATCACAGGGTGTGTGATTGAAAGGAAGTGAGACGGGGTCTCAAACTTAGGAATTCCTAGGTTGAGTTAGCACGGGTAGAGTCTAGGAGATAAGTCGTAAACTTGTATGTTTGCTGAGGGCTTAGATCTAGATCTATTATAGTGGATTCCTTCCTGGCTTGGTAGACCCCAGAGTAGGTCGTTGTTTACGCCGAACTGGGTTAACAATTCTCTGTGTTATTTACATTCATTGTCTATTATTTTAATTGTTCGTTATATACTGCTGTGGACACACGCTAGAGCATTTGTCTTAGCTTTACAACTGGTTACATACGACAAGTGCTATAGCTTCTGTCTTAACATCTGTCCCCAGTAGGTGCCAGAATTTTAGTCTCAAATTACTTGGAGTATAAATAGAAGACATCTTCCTTGAGGAAAGACTACTGAAATTGAGAATATCGAACCTTCATTTGAAACAACACTTTTGTTAAGCTATAATATCTTTTGATATTCACAGACTCTGAGCTCTGAAACTCTTTCATCCACTCAAATTTGATTTAAGTGTTAGCGAGTCTTGTTTAAGCTTAGATTTTAGAACATCTCAGTTTTACAAGTGTCTAATATTAAGTGTTTGTATTAGTTTTGTAAGAAGTCTCTTGTTTTGTGTAACTTGAGCATTTGAGAAGTCTCTTCCTTGTGTGCTTGAGCAATTAGTATTGTAATCTTAAGCGATTGTTAGTCAAATCCCTTGGAAGTGCAAGGGGACT